>CAUYPK010010737.1:0-15304 GCA_963574355.1 Loris lydekkerianus
CATGTGTTTTGGGGGGTATTTTGCATGTTTGTTTTTCCCCCCTTCACGGAACCCTTCCAATTCTTTCAAACTATTGCCAGGTAGCCATTAGTGTTTTTCACTGGACTATTAATATGAAATTAAAGAAGCTGTTACCAGTTATTGGCTCTGTCATCTGAAATTTTAACCACTTAATTTAAAGTTACAACTTTAGAATTTGCTTTCGTTGTTTAAGAATCACAATAAATCACTGTTTTAAAAACAAAAAGACCTTGATTCATAGAGTTAAAGTACTGCAAAAAAGTCAAGTAGTTTTTAGTTCTATCCATAATCTACATAGGATAAATTAGAAATAAACTGTGGTGAAAAGAAATTAACCACTTAACTACAAATCTCGTTATTTAGAAATGTGTAAACTCAAGTAACACTGCATTTTTATATAAACAAAGCACAAATTGCATTTAGGCTTAGAATTGATTTTTTGCTTGGAGAGGTATTATAGTAGATGTAATTTTGCTGTCAGAAGAACTTCTTAATGTTTTTAATTTGCTTTTGTTAGTTCTTGGCCATGACAATAATTATAAATTTAATGTATCTTCACCTTAGCCGACATGTAGAGTCTGATTTTTCCTTTGGTGGGCTGGCTGCTTAGACGTCTTTTAAAAGCTTATACTGAGAAAATATAATCTTACTTAAGGACAAGTTAAACGTTTCCAATTCTGTGTATTGTGATTTTTACATATTAATGAATATATAACGTTGGTTTTAAGACATTACTATGCTACTTTGGTTGAATGAGCTGGTATTGATTGAAATACCGTGTCACTGATGGACCACAAGCTATAGAATGGCTTAGCGGCCTGTCACTTGCTAGACCATCTTCATAGTGTCACAGTAAAAGATTCTTTGTGGTTAAGAACTTCAAAACCTATTTCTTTAAAGGTAACTTTCACAGGTATATTTACCTGGTAGAAATATATAGGTTGTTTCTGTTTTTTAAATGTTTTATTTAAATGGTAGTTTAGAAGTTATAGGGCCAGCTCGTTTATGGATAATGTGCTATTCTGTTACTTTTATTTCTGGAACTTAAAATCAATAAATTGTTTCCTTGTGTTTCTAGGTTAGTACTTTTTTTATTTTGTTGCACACTGAACAGATATTATACTAATTGAATACTGTGTAAACTCCTCTTTGGCCCTCCTTGTCCATTGCAGTTTGATTTAAGCCTACTAGAGCCATTGTATGTCACAGCTGTATTGCATTAAAAGGAAAAATATGAGCGTGTACTGACAAATTTTTTTCAGTTTATTTTTTAATGTACCCAATCTTCAATTTCAATTTGTAAATTACAAAAGCTAATGTGCTCATTAGAATGTAGATATCAAGCTCACATCCTTTTGCTTAAATCTATAAAATAAGTAAAATTATTATATAATTAAAGTTATTAATAAAGCTGACTTCACAGAGCGGAATGTAAGTAAGCACTTGCACATTCTCAGCAGTTCCTTTATTTTTGTTTGGACTCACCTAAGATTGTTAACGTATTTTAGAATCAAGCCTTTTGGATCTCTGTCAGAAATCCAAACAAACAAAACTTGTTTCTTTGAAATTTTAAATCTCTTCTTTTTAAAACCTGGACGTTCTTACTGATTTATGTTTTAGAAAAAAAAGTTTTAGGTCAATAGTTACATGAACCTTAGACTTTGTCCAGCCCAGTCAGTCCACTTAATAACTTCTACACATTTCATAAAAACTCATTTGAAATTGTAGTCATACCATAGTGTTTCAGGGTTCCTTGTTGTATACTTTGATTTAATTATAATGCCCAAATGTTTCTAGATTGTTCAACTTTTTAAGAAATTTTATGGAAAAGACATTCTTAAAATGTGCATTTGAGCTAAAGTAAAAGATTTTGTTTTATGTTGTACTTTAAGTTTTTACATCTTTAATATGCTTTAATATACTAATTAAATTAGAAATCTTTTTTATCACTAAATATAAGCAGTTCCTTTGTTTAAAGAGTCATTAAAATGATTAGATTGGAAATGAGAGTGAATTGTGGTAGTTAAGTAGATCATCCTTTCTAGATGGATTGAATTTCAGTTTGCCTTTCTGTGCTTTCCATGTGGTCATCATCCATTGAACTGAGTTGTTTATGAGACCTTCATAGTAAAACAGTATAAACTAGGTCTTTTTTCTCACATAAATAATATTAAGAAGCACTTTGACCTTTTAATAATTAGTTTATTTTCCAAAACCAGAGTGTTTTAAAGAGGGGTTTTTCATTATTGTGCATTTGGTGCCATTTCGAGCCACGTGAGAGTGTCTACTTAAATTAAAAGCTTTCTTTCCAAAGAAATGTATTTACAATTAATACATTTTAACTGATATGTTTCCTTTTATGAAGGTTAATATGCTTATAAAATGCTTCTTTTGTAGTTATAGACTTCTTTTAGGCATTTATTTTTAACAATATGACTTTGGTATTGATTATGTTGAGGTGGGGTTGGTGGGGATGGGATGGGGTGTCTGGACTCTCTGAAAATCTGAGAATAAACCATTTTCCTTTTTATTTTCATCTTTCCTATATTTCATGTTTTATAATTCATATATTTTCAAAGTAGCTATTTGCAGCAGTTTATTTTTGGTGTTTGTTTTATTTTTTGTTTTTTGGGGTGGGGGAGAGACAGAGTTTTACTCTTGCCCCAGCTAGAATCCTATGGAATCAGGCTAGCTCACAGTAACCTCAAACTCTAGGGCTCATGCTGTCCTCCTGCCTCAGCCTCCCAGGCAGCTGTATCACCTGTAGCTGATTTTTTCTGTTTTTAGTAGAGATGGGGTCCCACTTTTGCTCAGGCTGGTTTGGAACACAAGAGCTTAAGAAATTCTCCAACCTGAGCCTCCCAGAGTGCTAGGATTCTAGACATAAAGTATCCATTTTTTAAAAAGACCAATATAAGTGTAACTTTGTAGATTTCAAACAGGGAAATATGGAGAGAGAAATCATGCATATTATCTATGTGTGAAATAGTGTTGTCCCCCAGTAGCCACAAGGGATTGGTGGACCCCCAGAGATATCAAAATGTGTGGATATTCAAATCCCTTCTGTGAAATGGCATAGTATTTACATAAAATTTATGCACATCCTCCCTCATGCTTTAAATCATCTCTGGATTACTTCAGATCTCTAATACAGTGGAATGCTGCATAAAAACCATATATACTCGAGTATAACTCGAGCCAAACTCGGCACAAATTTTGTGCCAAAAAAAACTCGGCTTATACTTGAGTATATACGGTAATTGTTATACTATATTGCTTTTTTATTTTTTATTTTTAATGTTTTTTTTTTTTTTAAATTTTTAATCTATGGAGGTGTAACCGTGGATACAGAGGGCCAACTTTATGTTTTTTCCTTCATTTAAAGTTTGTCCTTGAAACAATTTACCATGTCACTTCCAAAGCCAGATTTTTACCTAGGTTGTTAAACAATGGTATAAAATGGTAAGAAATTGCTTAGCCTACAATAAGCAAGGTACATTTGTGGGTTTGGTCAGGAGATGCTGCTCTGATTTGCAGGTACTCCTTTAAAGTCCCTCTTAAATTTGATCTCTTCTAGTTTCCAAAAACCCTGGAAAGATTAGGTATGTATTTGAACTTTCCTAAAGGCTTGACCTTCCTATAACAAGCCTAAAACTCAGGTTTGTTCTTTGAACAGGCAGTCCAAGTTCATGCATTGTTACCTACTGTGTCTGCTATCTTTCAACCGGGATATGCTGGCCAAACCTCCAGGGATATGAAAAGTACATAACACATACAACTGTATTTCCATTAAAAATTAATGGAGTTATACATCAGTTCATTTGGTAAAATTTCATACTCCATAAAGAAAAATACTATGTTTAAAAAGAAACCTTGTTGCATGTTAAAAATATGCTGTGATGAGTTACAGTAATTCAGGTAAGAATCAAGCTGGCCTTGAATGTAACAGTTCATCAGTACTGCAGGTAACAGTGAATTACTATACTGGACTAGTAATCTGGATTAACCACACCCTAAATCACTGTGGTATATAACTTTGGACAAAAACACTCATTATTATGTTATTGAGTGTTCTTGGAGCATCAAGGCTCATAATAATGAGTGTTTTTGTCCACAGTTATATGCCACATAGTACATAAAGTAAAACACATACATAGTAAACACAGGGTATTTCACATTTACATACATAGTAAACACAAGGTATTTCACATTTACATACATAGTAAACACAAGGTATTTCACATTTACATACAGAGTAAACACAAGGCATTTCACATTTACATAGTAAACACAACGTATTTTACATTTACATACAGAGTAAAATACAAGATATTTCACATTTACATACATAGTAAACAACGTATTTTACATTTACATGCAGAGTAAAACACAAGGTATTTCACATTTACATACAGAGTAAACACAAGGCATTTCACATTTACATACAGAGTAAACACAAGGTATTTCACATTTACATAGTAAACACAAGGTATTTCACATTTACCTACATAGTAAACACATGGTATTTCACATTTACATACATAGTAAACACAAGGTATTTCACATTTACATACAGAGTAAACACAAGGCATTTCACATTACATAGTAAACACAACGTATTTTACATTTACATACAGAGTAAACACAAGGTATTTCACATTTACATAGTAAACACAACGTATTTTACATTTACATACAGAGTAAAACACAAGGTATTTCAAATTTACATACAGAGTAAACACAAGGCATTTCACATTACATAGTAAACACAACATATTTTACATTTACATACAGAGTAAACACAAGGTATTTCACATTTACATAGTAAACACAATGTATTTTACATTTACATACAGAGTAAAACACAAGGTATTTCACATTTACATACAGAGTAAACACAAGGTATTTCACATTTGCATACAGAGTAAACACAAGGTATTTCACATTTACATAGTAAAACACAAGTATTTCACACTTCCATAGTAAATGCAAGGTATTTCACATTTACATACATAGTAAAACACAAGGTATTTCACATTTACATACAGAGTAAACACAAGGTATTTCACATTTACATACAGAGTAAACACAAGGCATTTCACATTTACATAGTAAAACACAAGGTATTTCACATTTACATAGTAAATGCAAGGTATTTCACATTTACATACAGAGTAAACACAAGGTATTTCACATTTACATGGTAAAACACAAGGTATTTCACATTTACATACAGAGTAAACACAAGGTATTTCACATTTACATACAGAGTAAACACAAGGTATTTCACATTTATATACATAGTAAACACAAGGTATTTCATATTTACATACATAGTAAAACACAAGGCATTTCAAGGAAAAGTATTGTAAAAGCAAACACTTCTGTATAATGCAAATAACTTTTAAAGGAAGGTTATTGTATACCGTATATACTCGAGTATAAGTCGAGGTTTTTTTGCACAAAATTTGTGCCAAGTTCAGGTTTTTCAGCACAAAATTTGTGCCAAAACAACTCGGCTTATACTCGAGTATATACGGTAATTCAAATAAGAGCTGTTCCTACCACAGAAACTTTGATGTGATTCTGAAATGTGCCATGATGCTGCAGAAAAAAGTGGCTGTTTGTGTGCCCTTTCCAAGTGGAACTATCTGTAGCCTTTTCTGTTTGTGTCAGAAGAGATTTCAACTCAACATGAAAGTTCTATTTGGAATTATTTGAAAATCAAGTCTCTAAAAAATTATTTTTCATGTAAAGGTAATTAGATTTCCTTTTGGTAGAAACAATTAGCAATGATGTGATTTTTTTTTTTTTTAACTTAATGATATAAAATCAGTTGTAGCACCCATCAGGCATCTGGCATCTACATACCCAAACTCTAAGCCATATTGAAATGATTGCAGTATTTCTCTTCCTGCAGATACACATCCAGCTGTATCTAAAGAGGTTTATTTATACAAATGACAGTGGCTAAAATTTCAGATGTATTTTTCTCTTCTCACCCAAGGCAACTATTAAAAAAGAGAACCTTATGTAGAATACTGCATGTAAAGGATTTCTGTACACTCAGAGTGCTCTAACTTACCAGAGGCATGCTTCTTTCAGGAGATATATGGATAAATGAAGAAACTGACATTTATTGACTGATAATTATGTATTAGATAATGAAGTCAGTTTTATGTAACTGGTATATTTTTGCTTACTAATGTTTATTATAAACCAAACTGTTAACATGATATTTGAAAACTGATCCCTGTAAGTAGAACTAAGGTGTGATGGTGGCCCATGCCCTTTCAGATATTTGTTTATTTTAGTCATAGTTTTCACTAATAAATTGATTTCTGTCCTCAACTATATGCACAACTGAGTCATTTAAGAATTCCTTTGAGCTGCAAAGGAACTTGGATTTTATTCTAAGATAAAATTTTATATGTAAATGTACATTTAAGTCTACATTTGTAAAACATCATTTAGTAATGTAGTTTACTTTTACTTGATTTTAAACCCTGACAGATTTTAGGTTCTGGAAAGTTCTACCATTATAATCACACCAAAAAACAGATTTAACTGTCAGAAAAAATAGATGTTCTTTTAAACTTCTAAACTGCTTTTATCTGTAGTTTGTCACTATTTTAAATACAAGAAAAGTTCAGAATCAAGTCTCAAAAATGGAACATTTGAGAAAACAAGGAGTATTGTTGAAAATAGTACAGAATTCACAGTTGGAAAAATTTTTATTAAAGGAAAAAAGATAATATACTACATTCTGAACAATTTTCAATAATTTCAGCATGTATGTGAAAAATTAGATGGATATGAAGTTGATCTGCTGTAGAGTACCATCCCATTGAACACTGGAATTGATTCAGCTGAACAGTAAAGGAACATCTTGTATTCGCTTTGGGCAAATATTTGCTAAGACTCTACATATGCTGGGTTGCATGCTAAGTACTGTGTACTTATCATCAGGTTGGGGACTGGCAGGTGAATAATATACAGAAGAAGATCAACCACTACCATGAATTAGTCATATCTTCAGAGAGCAGTGTTCAAACATTATACAATAGTTTGATTTAAAAACATAAATGTCACAGGAAATTTATGTAATGCCTGTCCCACATTATCAATGTCATAGTAAGTGTAACCTGGTAAGTGTGAACTTGAAGTGTTAGCAATGTCAAGAGTCATGAATGAGAATCATGAATGGGAATGAATAGCTCTAACTAAAGGAATTAGGGAAGAATCCAAAGGAGAATGGACATTTGAATTGAAATATGTTTTTAAAGAATTTAAATTCTTTATTTTTATTTAAATATTTATTTAAATTCTTAATTTTAAAGAATTTTAGGGTAGATAAGAAATTGCTGGCAAAAGCAGCAAAATACTTAAGACATAAAAGGGCATGGTGATTTATTTAGAGGGGAAATGGCTAGTTGAAGAGGCTAAAAAGTGATGTTTTATTGGAAGTTTGAAATTTTTAGCCATTAGATAGAGACCGCTACTTATTGTTAAAAGGGCAGTGACACAATTTGTTTACTAAAAAAGAATTCTGGAAGCAGTGTATTATAAAAGATGAACTAGACAAAAAGGGGACAGAAAAGCAGAAGGACCAATTAGGGTGGTTTTACACAAATCTAGGAAAGAGGAATTGAATTTGGGTAGAGCTAATGGACATGGAGGAATGGAGCTGATGGACAGTTGTCTAAGGTGCAATAGAGAAAATTAAATGATCTTTTGTGCTAACTTCTGAGAGAATGCTTTCATAGTCTGGTCAGGGTGGAGGCTAGAGTTACATGTATTAAAGAGTGAATAGAGACCCTTTGAGGAGTAAATGAGGTAATATGAATTCGAGGTGTTTTAGGCAAAGTTTTATTTTTAGTATAGAGGAGATGATAAACTTAGAGGAAGTTGAGTTCCATTTGAGTTGCCTGTGGGGTTGAGATGTGTCTGATGACCAACAAGAGGAGATAGAACACATAAATTTTTAAGAGTCCTTGGTATACAGATGTAATTGAAGCCAGAGAAGTAGATAACAGAGCTCAGGGAAAGTGGGCAAAGGCCTCGGAGATATTCCTGGTGAATACCAACATGTAAGGAATTCATTTATTCATTAATGCAGCCAATATGTGACAAGCACCTGCTGTGGACAAGGTATACTTCTTGGCACTGAGGCAGTAGCATGAATATGACACTCAAGAGTTGTGGCCGCATGGAGCTAACCTTAGAATGGGGCAGGCGGGAGGGCAGTCAGGCACATGTGAACACATAAAGTAAATTCAAGTGGTGGTAAGCTCCTAAAGTGGTTACAATTACTTAGAAATTAATCATGGGGTTATGATTATTTATGAGAAGTATAAACAATGTGTCAAAGATAACTATACTTTTTAAATGTTTTAGTCAACCTTATAATTTACATAGAATAAAACATCCATTTTAGTTGTATAGTCTGATAAAGTTTGAAAAATGTATACAACCTTGTAACTACCACCATAATCAAGGTGGCCCTATTTCCATTACTGTAAAAAATTTCCTTGTATCTCTTTGCATTCAATTTTCCTCACCTTCAGACAACCACAGAACCCTTCTTGGGTACTGAAGATTAGTTTTACCTTTTCAAGAATTTCATATAAATGGAATCATACAGTATGTACAGTTTCGTGTCTGTCTTCTTTCACTCAGTATAGTATTTTTGAAATTCATTCATGTTTTATGTATCAGCAGCTTATTCTTTTTTATTTCTAAGTATGAGTGTATTGTATGAATATATACCACAAATTGTTTATTAGTTTACCTGTTGGTGGACATTTGGGTTGTTTTCAGTTTAAGGCTCTGATGAATGAGCTATTTATGAACATTCGTGTATAAGATTTTGTATAGACACATATTTCCAGTTCTCTTGGAAAAATGCCTCAGAGTGGAAGTGCTGGATCACATGGTAAGTGTACATATAAGAAATTTACAGATTCTTTTTCAATGTGGGCTGTATTTACTACCTTCTTACCAATAATGTATTATGGTTCTGTACATTGATAGGGTCAGTCTTAAGTCTGTTGAGGGTATAATGGTGTCTCACTGGTATTTTAGTTTATATTTCACTGGAGACTAATGACAATGAGCTTCTTTTCGTGGGCTTGTTGGTTGTTAAAGTTACGCGTATGTTAAACACATTGAAGTTGTATCACAGATTTCAGAGGCTGTGTTTGTTTTTCTTTAATTTCTTGAACATCTTTAAAAATAGCTGCTCAATCTCAACTGGAAAATTCTCTTTCATAATTTCATGGAGAAGGGCCTTTCCTAGCTCCCATGCCCCAGAGTCAGTGCAGCTCAGGTATTGTCCACACCCCATGAGAAATCACCCAAGAATCTAGACTCCTGAGGGACAGGCCCCCAGACCCCAGAGTGAGAGTGGAGGGGAGTGGTGGAAGCTCAGAGTTGCAGGTAGAGAATATATACAATTTTATACAGTTTTATGCCTGGCAGGAGAATGCCATGGCACCCTAGTAGGGGAGGTGGGTCAAGTTTTTAGAGGGTCTCTCCCCTGGAGTGTAGTGGGAGGAACTTTGAACTCTGCCCATTTGTTTGTGGGGCAGTCCACGCCGTTCTCATGGGGGAGGGGACTCCTGTCCGCTTGGTGATGGATTTTGTACCTTTTGTTTGTGTCCTTGTGGTCGCAGCTCGCCTCAGCGGGGTTGATGTGCGTTCTTCAACGGTCTCTTTTGGTGCTGCTCAAATCCACCAGGTTACTTGCTAAACTTTTGTCCTTTAATTCTCCTTCTGGATGGGAGCTTCTGTGAACTGTTTTGGTGTTTTTGGACTTGGCACTCAGTTGAACTGCCTTGGAAAGAGCTTGAGCAGGAGTGTGGAGAACTTTGGGCGTTGTCTAGGGCCCCAGTCTGAGCCGCTGAGCGGACAGAGCTAATAGTGTTTAGCTGTGGGCCACAGGGAGCCATTGGCAGAGAACTACCAAATTATTTGTTAATGACCATTACATGTTACTGCCGAGGCATGTCTTAATTTAATCAATTCCCACCTGTTGGGCACTTAATGCTGTTTTGAATTCTTTTGCTATTACTAAATGCAGAATACAAATGCTTACATACAGTAACTAAGAAAACTCCATGAAGGCTACGTTGAACAGTTTGATGACAATATTTCAGATTGTACATGAAACCCTCACATTGTACTCCTTGATTGCACTAATGTACACAGCTATAATTTAACAATAAAAATAAATAAATTAAAAAAAAAAAGAATAGGCAAAGCAAAAATTCTCAGATCCATTTTTAAAGGAGGAAATGGAGTGAGACAGAACAGGCTAAGCAACTTGTTCCTGGTTTGATTGTGGAGCTGCGGCTGTGAATTCTGCATTCTCATTCCTTGGACACGACTTGCTTGGATCCACAGTTTGAGCATTTAGCAATCTACCTGCATGCAGGTTTTCTCTACTGCCTCTGGCTTTGCATTTATAACCCTGTTTCCCTGGAGACTACAGTTATCATGAACAAGAAAAGATCTTTTGACATGCTAATTTTTCTAAGAGAGTGAACATTCTAAACTTCTTAACCCTGCTTGCTTTAACCTTCCCTGTCTGTGAGAATCATCTTTGGACTGGGAAAGGCAGCTCTTGGTAAGGAGGAACTGAGCCAGAGATGAGAGATGGTGTTGTATGGTGGAGTGAACTTGAACTTGCTTCTAATAGCCCTGCATTTGAATTTTAGTTCCGCCTATTCCAAACTGTATGACCAAGGACACGTTACTTATCTTTTTAAGGGCCAGTTTCCTCATCTGTGAAAAGGCAATACTTACCTCCCCTTCTCCTCCCCTTCCACCTACTCTATTGTTGAGAGGACTAAAGGAGATAATTGATGTAAAGTGCCTGACCCAGGTGCTGTATACAGAGTAATTATTATTGGATTCTTGGAATTATTTGGGAAGCCTCCAAGGAAGGCTTTAATAATAATTTTTTTCTTCCTGGCCTGAAGAAAGTACAGCCCTGGGAACTGAAAAATCTTTGGATCAGAAACCTGAACTTCTTTTGGTGCTCTCTGAGGTGTCAAGGAAAGATGAAACTAAAAGTAAAAGTTATTTCTACAAACAGGAAGACTTAAGGAAGTATAGCTCATGCCAAATCATTAGCAGGTGTGAAATCCTGATTTCTAACACACCTCCCCGTTCATCATCAATTTCCTGTCACTGAAGCCCACTCAACTTTCGTGTGTGGGCCTCAATGTTTAAATCATCTCTGTGTGGGCAGGGTTGGCAAAGGAAGCAGAAGGTCGTTGAGATGGTCACCACTGTGGCCCCAGGAGAATTTTGGCTGCACGTCCCTTGCCCCGTCTTCTGTTGCCCTCTTCATCTTCTTCAGGAGATGTCAGCGTGTCAATCAACGTCCAGCCCCCGCCAGAAGTAATTTCATCTCTATAGGACTTGGACAGCCTCAAAGATGGTGAAATAGCCTAGTTTCAATCTTTCCATAATCAATTTAGGTTGATAGATGGCCATTTTGGTAACTTTTCATTTTATTTCTTCCTTTCTGCATCTTTCCTGACAGTTTTGTTGGCAAAGAGCTTAATCATTAAATTCAAGTGCCAATAAAACCCTATTTTAGCAAAGGCTTTTATGCTTTACTGACAATATCATCATACTTTTTCCCCTTCTTGACTTCCTCCCTTTTTTCCTCTTGCTTTCTCTTCCTACCTCCTTCTTTCCTTCCTTCTTTCTTCAAACTCACATCAGGTATTTTTTTTTTTTCTTTTTTGAGACAGTCTCACCCTCTTGCCTTGGGCTAAAGTGCTGTGGCATCATAGCTCACAGCATCCTCAAACTCTTGTCAGTGGGCATTTTCTACATGCCAGGTCACAGGTTGTATGTGTGTGTGTGTGGGGGGGCGTAGCTTTATAGTATGTAAAAGATAGTCCTTGCCCTTTAGTTACTCATAGTTTCAGAGACAATAAAACAAATATTGTCATCTATTATGACATAAACCTGTGTATTAAACCTCTTGATTATAATAAGTAATTGTTTTAATGTTTGTAGGCCTACAAGAATATTCTAGTTTGGAATATAATAGGCAAGATTATTATATGGCTGGGCTTAGTTATGCTTTAAGTTGCCAAGCAGCTGGGTTTGGTTCCAGGCTGAGGATTTGGTTTAGGTCTGTACTCTGTAGACTCATTTTGAAGCCAGACTGAAGAACCAGTGATTACCCGATGCATTCTCTTGCCACGATGGGTCATAAGAACACAAGAGGGCAAGGCCAGCCATGCAAGGACAATTAAGCCTCTGATATATCAACCCTGCTAACATCCCATTAGCCAAAGTGTGTCACATGGCCAAGGCCAGCATCAGAAGGGCAGAGACCTGCTCCTGTCCCCACCATGGGAGGAGAAGAGAGTGGATATTTGCTGAACAGTATTTTCAGTCATCACAGGAGGGATCAACAAAGGGACAGGAGTAGCCAGAGCACTAGGGAGGGTGCAAAGGCAGAGTACCTAAACCAGAGCAGTCCCGGGAGACATCCTGCAAGGGCCAAACCTTCAGGGGAGCACACAGGAAGCAAGCTGAGTGAAGGCATAGGATTGTCTGCTCAAGGTAGAAGAGTTGTCCATTTAAAGGTGTAAGAATTGGAGATCACAGGGCCTGTTTGTTTGCTAGTGTTTTGAGCACCCATGTAGGTGTGGGAAGAGCCATTTTTGGAAAGAGAACAAAGACCAGATCTCAAGGTCATGTCTTCTAGGACAGAAAGTGGAATATGGTAGTCTGAGGTGACGGTGAGACAGAAAAGGGAGTGAAGCAGAGGAGGGACTGATGTTGACGATGACTACAGAGGTGAGAACCTGAGGGCGCTGAGATCAGGTAAGAGTTGATAAGGTCACAGAAGGGAGAGGAAAGGATAAGGTCACAGAAGGATGAGGTATTTAAGAGACAGGATTCTTAACACATAAATAATGGAGGAAAGGGAGAGTTGAGAAAGACTTGTTGCTATTACAGTGGCTCTAATAAATTGTCACTGCTACTGTTTGTCTCCAGAGGACTCAGATGCCAGTGAACTGAGGATGAACAGAAAAGGGGACAAAGTGAATGTTGCAAACTATAGCCTGGGAAATCGATGCTATTCAGAGTGCTCCTTGATTGGGTTACAAAGGGATATGAACACTCACAAAAGAAAGCAGTGATCATCACTAGGCATCATAGAAGACTACCTCAACAAGGGTCTGAATTTGCACATTTCAGTACCTACTAGTTCTGTGAGTTTGAACAAATTTTTTACCACTATTCAGCAGCCCTAATTTTATCACTCTGGGATTCATTTCTTATATGAGATGGGGAAAAAATGTATTGAATGTGGTTATCATGAAAATTAAATAAGATAATGGATGTACAGTGTCCTAACTCAGCGTTTTCAACTCTCAGCAGACATGTTAAGTGGTTTACATGAATTAACTTATTTAGTTTTGTCAAACAACTCTATGAGACAGGAACTATTTTTATTAGCACCCTCATTTTACAGAGTAAGAAATGAAGCTCAGGGAAGTTACAGAATTTTCCCAGGGCCAGGGAGTAAGTGGGTAGTAGAGCCAGAATTTGGATAAGGAAATCTGACCCAAAGATCATGCATTTCTCCACCATGGGCACATTCTCTTTGCAGTGAATGAGTGCAGACAGGGAAGGAGGATAGGCTGGGCCAAAGTTTGCACCAGAACCTGCAGTGAGCACTGCTCCAAGCTCTCCTTGGCCCCAGCTTCAGACTCCTCCTTCACATCTTCTGTGTACCCCTAAGAGCCTATAGGTGATAGCACTTAACCAAAGTTGAGTGTAGTAAGCCAGCATCATCTAGTATTTGGTCAATGATGAGTGAGTTGATAAAGTCAGGGTTCCAAAAAATTCAGAAACTTGCCCTGAGTAAGAAACAATGGCTCTGAGGCTGGACCCCAGGTATGTTTGGTCCTGAGGCTTGGACAGGTCATAGGGAAACCACTCTGTGGGTCTAGAAGGCAGGGATTTAACTCATGCTGCTATATATATATTTTTTTTTTTTTTTTTACAAAATAAGGTTTATAGAAAGTTTTTAAATACTTTTTTTTTTTGCTGTAAAAGTATAATTGTTTTTTGTCAGCATAGGGGAAACAAAGGATGAATGGAGGGAAGATGCTACTCTGAAAACATATCATTTTTAACTCCATATACAAATGTTTCCATTTAAACTATCTCCAATTCTCTCTTCAGTGCTCTTGGTTGACTTTTAAGTACCCTGTATTTGCACTAAGTACTGTTTCTGAATGTTTATAAGGGAGCCACTAAACTTTGTGGTCAAGATCATTAGCTCTGGAGAAAGACTAAGCATCAATTCTGAATTCACCACTTAGTAGATGCAGGACCACAGAAAAGTGCTTTGAGCCTTGGTTTACTCATTGGTCAGAGAATAAACAGAGTGTCCTCTTCATGCAGGGTAGCCTGATCCTAGCTGCCTATGCAGGGAAGGGTCCATGTCCACCCCTAACTTCAAGTGATACAGGGACACTATGGCTCCTGGAGGTGGGGAGCTGCAGTAATCAACACGGTCCTTGAGAAGAAAGAGAAGTTTAAGGTGCTTGAATGTGGTTATCAAGATAAGGGTGAGGAATGAAAGGTCCACCCACTCCTTCTATTATACCAATTCTTCCTCTTCTACTTTGAGTATCAGGGTGTTGGTGTGTTAAGATATTGATAGGTATTTTTTGTAGGGCTAAGACACTTGTTTAATCATTAGTCATGCAGTTATGCATGCATTTATTAAGCCAGTAATTCAACAAGTATTAAATCTATGACCTAAGGGTTATAGATACTGCAATAAAGAGACTGATGAAGTTTCTGTCTGCATAGAGTTTTCCTTTCAAAGGGGAAAACAGCACATCAACAAATAAATAAGAAATGCACATATGGGTGCATTAAAGTGCTAGGAAGAAAAGCAAAGTAGAGTAAGAAATGAGTCTTGAAGATGGAGGGTATTTTATTTTATTTTTATTTTTATTTTTTTAATTTAATTTTATTTTTTATTATAGATAAAAATATGCACCATAGATGTGGCCCAACCCATTACCCTCCCTCCACCCAAACCACCCCCCTCCCTTCCTCTTCCTTGGTCCTTTCACCATAGTCTTGTGGTATAGTTGGGTTATAGCCTTCATGTGAAAGCTATAGTTTAGCTTCATATTAGGGCTGAGTACATTGGATACTTTTTCTTCCATTCCTGGGATACTTTGCTAAGGAGAATATGTTCCAGCTCCATCCATGTAAACATGAA
>CAUYPK010010743.1:0-22025 GCA_963574355.1 Loris lydekkerianus
TACTTAGGTCTATTCTCACACTGACCATTACAATGGACCACCAACAAAGTAAACCCCCAGAAACTAAAGAACAAAACCTAGTTTCCACAATGATGCTAAAGATAAAACTAAGCAATGGACTTCCTCAAATTAAGATGAATAGAACTCCACCACATTTTTCTTATCTCAATAAATGTTAATGGCTTGAATTCCCCACTGAAGAGACATATACTGGCTGATTAGATTAACAAAAAAAAAAAAAAAAAAAAGAAAAATCCCACAAGCCATCCATTTTCTGTATGCAGAAAATATACCTATTCTCAAAGGACAAAGTAAAACTCAGGGTTAAGTGATGGGAGACAATTTTCCAGGAAAATAGAAATCAGAAGAAAAGAGAGGTTGCAATCTTATTTTCAGATACAAGTGGATTTAAAGCAACTAAAGTCAAAAAAGACAAAGACACTTCATATTGTTCAAGGGAACAATACAACAAGAAGACATTTCAACTCTAAATATTTAGGCACCTATCTTAAATATTTTCAGATTATTATTATTATTATTATTTTGCAGTTTTTGCCGGCACCAGGTTTAAACTCAACACCTCTGGCATATGGGGCTAGCGCCCTACTCCTTTGAGCCACAGGTGCCGACCATATTCTCAGATTCTTGAAACAGACCTTAATGAGTCTGAGCAACATGATATCTCATAACACCATAATAGCAGGGGATTTTAACACTTCTCTTGCAAAGCTGGACAGGTCCTCTAAACAGAAACGAAATGAAGATACAAGGGACCTAAATGTGACCCTAGAATAACTGTGCTTGATAGACATATATGGAACACTCCATCCCACAGTCAAAGAATATATATTCTTCTCATCGGCCCATGGAACATTCTCCCAAATAGACCATATCCTAGTACACAAATCAAACCTCAACAAAATCAAGTGAATTAAAATTTTACCTTGTATCTTCTCAGATCATAAGACAATAAAGGTGGAACTAACTGCAACAAAATGATCGTCCCCACACAAAGGCATGAAAATTAAACAACTTTATGCTGAATGACCATTGGGTCAAGGAAGAGATAACAAAGAAAATCATTAATTTCCTTAAGCATAACAACAATGAAGACACAAGCTACCAAAATCTGTGGGACACTGCAAAAGCAGTTTTAAGAAAGAAATTTATTGCATTAGATGCCTACATGTGAAAAACAGAAAATAAGCACATCAATAACCTAGCAAATTATCTTAAATGGAAAAGGAAGAGCAACCCAACCCAAACCTAGCAGAAGAAAAGTAATAACCAAACTTAAATCAGAAATAAATAAAATAGAAAATAAAATAATCATTCAGAAAATTAATAAACAAAAAGTTGGTTCTTTGAAAAGATAAATAAAATCAATAAACCACTGGCCAGATTAATCAGAAATAGAAAAGTAAAATCTTTAATAATCTCAATTAGAAATGAAAAGGGCGACATAACAACTGACACCACAGAGATACAAGAGATTATTTCTGACTACTACTAAAAACTTTATGCCCAGAAATTTGACAATGTGGAGGAAATGGACCAATTCCTGGAATCACACTGTCTTCCTAGGCTTAAACAGGAAGAAATAGATCCCTTAAACAGACCAATATCAAGCACTGAGATTGCAGAAACAATAAAAAAGCTTTCAATAAAACAGGTCCAGGACCAGATGGCTTCACATCAGAATTACATCACACCTTCCAAGATGAGCTTGTACCTATTCTGTGAAACCTATTCCAAAACATTGAGAAGGAAGGAACCTTCCCCAACACATCCTATGAAGCAAACATCACCTTGATTCCAAAACCAGGAAAGAACCTAACTAAAAAGGAGAACTATAGACCAATTTCACTAATGAATATTGATGCAAAAATACTCAACAAAATTTTAGCTAATAGATTGCAGCTACTCATTTAAAAAAATCATATATCACAATCAAGTAGACATCATCCAAGGGATGCAAGGTTGGTTTAATATACACACTTCCATAAATGTAATACACCACATCAATAGAAACAAAAACAAAGACCATATGATTCTTTTAGTAGGTGCAGAAAAAGCATTCGACAAAATTCACCATCTTTTTCCAACAAGAACACTTAAGTAAATAGACATAGGTGGCACATTTTTTAAGCTGACTGAAGCCAACTATGACAAACCCACAGCTAACATCATACTGAATGGTGTAAAACTGAAAGCTTTTCTTCCCAGAACTGGAACCAGACAAGGTTGTCCTCTATCACCATTATTATTCAACATAGTTCTGGAAGTTTTAACCAATTCAATCAGGCAGAAGAAGAACATAAAGAGAATCAAAATGACAGCAGAGGAGATCAAACTCTCCCTCTTTGCTGATGATATGATCTTATCCTTAGAGAACACTAGAGACTCAACCACAAAGACCCTGGAAGTCATCAGGAAATACAGTAATGTCTCAGGGTATAAAAATCAATGTCGACAAATCAGTAGCCTTTGTATATGCCATAACAGCCAACTTGAGAAGCAAATCAAGGACACAATTATCTTCACACTAGCTTCAAAGAAAATGAAATACTTAGGAATAATAAAAGAGGTGAAAGATCTTTTCAAAGGGAATATAAAACCCTAAGAAAAGAAATTGCAGAAGGCACTGACAAATGGAAGAACATACCATGATGATGGCTAGGAAGAATCAACATTGTCAAAATGTCTATTCTACCCAAAGCAATCTACAGATTCAATGCAATTCCCATGAAAATACCAACATCACATATTGAAGAACTGGAAAAAATAGTACTTCGTTTTGTATGGAACCAGAAAAAAACCTGTATAGCTAAGGCTATTCTTAGTAATAAAAACAAAGTTGGAGGAATCGCCCTACCAGACTTCTGGCTATATTACAAGTCCACAGTAATCAAAACAGAATGGTATTGGCACAAATTAGAAACATAGACATATGGAACAGAATAGAAAAGCAAGAGATGAAACCAGTTTCTACTTGCCATCTGACTTTGATAAACCAAACAACAGCATACAGTGGGGGAAAAAGATCTCTATTCAGCAAATGGTGAGGGGAGAACTGGATAACCACATGTAATAGAGTGAACATCTTTCACCCCTTACAAAAATGGATTCAAGATGGGTAAGAGACTTAAATCTAATACATGAAATGATAAAAATCTTAGAAGAAAGTATGGAGAAATCTCTTGATGATGTTGGACTGGAAAAAAATTCATGAAAAAGTCTTCAGCGGCCACTGCAACAACAAAAATTAACAAATAGGACTTAATTAAGCTGAAAAGCTTCTGCACAGCTAAGGACACAAGTAAAGCAAAAAGACAACCTTCACAATGGGAACAGATATTTGCAGGGTATCAATCTGACAAAGTGTTGATAACTAGAATCTACAAAGAACTCAAATTAATCAACAAAATAGGAGCAAACAATTCCATCTACCATTGGGCAAGAGATATGAATAGAACATTATCTGAAAAGATAGACTAATGGCTAACAAACATTTGAAAAAATGCTTATATTCCTGATCAAGGGAGAAATGCAAATCAAAACTACCCTGAAATATCACCTAACTCCAGTGAGAATAGCCCACATCACAGTCTCAAAGCTGCATTTGCTGGCATGTATATGGAGAGAAGGGAACACTTTTACATAATGGTGGGGACTGCAAACTAATACAACCTTTTTCAAGGAAATGTGGAGAATACTCAAAGAATTCATATAAGACATCCCATTTGATCTTGCAATCCCATTACTAGGCATCTACCCAGAAGAAATAAAATCTTTTTATGATAGGGACATTTGCACTAGACTGTTTATCACAGCTCAATTTGCAATCACCAAAATATGGAAACAACCTAAATGCCCACCAACCCAGGAATGGATTAACAAGCTGTGGCATATATATACCTTGGAATACCATTCAGTCATTAAAAATGATGGAGACTTTACATCTCTTGTAATAACCTGGATGGAGGTGGAACACATTCTTCTTAGTAAAGCATCACAAGAATGGAGAAGCAGAATCCAATGTACTAAATTCTAATACGAAGGCAGTAGATGATCTAATACAAGGAGCGATGTAGAGGAATGAGGGATAGGGGAGAAAAGAGGTGGGGAGAATGGGGGGTTCACAGTGTATGGCACACAACTTGGGGGCAGGACACAATTACAAGAGGGACTTTACCTAACAATCAGTATAACCTAATTCTTTGTACCCTCAATGAATCCCAAATTAAAAAAAAAAAAAGTATTTAGAACTTGAACAAAAACCGTTTGCAGTTCATTCTGAAGTATACATAGGTAAGAAAAACTAGGAGATTTTAGACAAAAATAAAAGTCAATTTTTATTGCTTGAAATTTACATCATATTATAAAGCTAGAATAATTTAAACATGATAATGTCTACATTAGCTATAACATCTAATGAGACAGAAGAGAAAAAATAAGAAACTAGAATTTTAAAACACAGAAAAGGATTAATTAATCAATTATCTCAGGAAAAATAGTTAACTAATTGGAAAACATAAATTAAAATGTTCCCTCACATTAAAGTAATATTTAGCTAAACTATCTACTAAAATATATGAAATGAAACATCATAGAATTATGTCATATGATTACTTACCTTACTTTTCTATGCATAAAGACAATGAGAAGAAACAAAAATCAAAGTATACTAAAACTTCACTATGAAAATAAAGCATTTAGAGTTATGCACATGGAAAAACAGATACTATAAACAAAATTCAAAAATGTGAGAAAGTGTGGAAATATTTTAACCTACATAAAAGAGAAAATGATTGATATCCTCATACATAAGGGCTAACATTCCTAATTTAAAAACAGCTTTAAATTAAAAAGCAAGAACATAAGAAAAATATAATTAAGATCTTGGAAAATGTACATACACAGAGTTCACACAAGTACACAAACACTACAAAGAGCCCAAACAATGAAAATATAATCAAGTCACTATACATAAAAAAGTAGAAAAGTTTAAAGAGCAAAGAATACATTTTGTTTAGTTTATCAAATTGGTAATACTTTTTTGAGTGATACTCCCTATGTTTGTGTAGATTTAGGGGAAACACTCTAATATATTAGTCAAATTATGAATTAACATAATTTGTTAAGAATAATTTAAAATTATTTTAACAAAGCATCAAAATTGTGAATAATCCTTAGCACAGTAATTTCAGTCAATTCAATAGAGTAACAAAATATATGAGCACATGTGAAAAAACTTAAAGACAATAAATGTTCATTTCAGGTGAAAAATAATAAAAATTTGTAAGCAAGAATTTTGTCCAAAAATAGAAATCTGGTTAATTATATTTATATAACTATTGTAACATATTTATTATGTTGCATTCCATGTATTACAACTAAAAGTTCTGGTTCAGAAAAATATTTGAGAACGTGAAAACATATTATTACCAATACAGTTGATGCTCAAACAACAAAGCTTTGAACAGCAGGGTCCACTTGCATGCAGAGTTTTTTCCACTTCTGCCACCTGGAGATAACAAGACCAAGCCCTCCTTTTTCTCAGCCTCAGCTTTCTCAATGTGAAAGTGATGGAGATGAAGACCTTTATGATACCAAATTTCCACTTAAAATTTTTGGAGTAAATGTATTGACTCTTCCTTAAGGTTTTCTTAAAAACTTTTTCTTTTCAATAGCTTACTTTATTGTTAGAAGATAATATATAATACAGATAATACATATTACCAGTAAGGCTCCTGGTTCTCCATAGGTTATTTGTAGTTAAGTTTTGGTGAGGTCAAAGTTATACAGAAACTCTCAACTGTGTAGTGGAAGGGGGGGAGTGAATGTCCCAATCCCTGTGTTGTTGAAGAGTCAATTGCATATTGTCAAATTATGTTGGGTTATAAAATTCTGATAATATTATGTAGTACTATCCACTGTGTGTTTGTGAGAGGGTGGATATATTTAAGAACAAAAATTTTAACCAGGACCAAGACTGGGTTAATATTATTAATGAAGATTTTTGAACTTTGTTTTACTATCTTTTCTGGATGTAAAAGTAAACCTTTATAATAAAAGCTTAAAAAAGTATTTTTAAACTCACTTAATTAGTATAAAGGAATTTAGAAATAACTATTATAGTCCTCAAATTTGATATAAATAAAACATAAGATCAGCAGAGATCTAGAAAATGTAAAAAAAAAAAAACTCAAATTCTAGAATGAAAATAAATACAACAGCCAACATTAAGAATACTTTGGCACCTAATGGATATGGTGCACACTGTCTGGGTGGAGGACATGTTTATCATCTTGACTCAATTTCTGCCAAAAACAAAGTATGTAAACAAAACACATGTACCCCTTAAGATTCCAAAATACTGTAAAAATAGGAATGTTAAAAAAGTGAAGTACAAGGTCAATATAAAAAAATTCTAAACTTATATGTACCTAATAAAATAGAATAAAATGCAGAGAGCAAAAGAAGTAAAGAATCCTAAGAAGCAGCAAAATTACCCACTTCAGTGTGAAATTGTAACATCTCTCAGTAATTCATAGACACAGGAAACAAAAATATCAGTAGGATTCAGACAAGTTGATTTTATATTAACAGAAAGAATTTAAATGTCAGTAAGATACATAACATATAAAAATTTTACTGTGATGGTTAATTTTATCTGTCAACTTAATTAGGACACAAGGTTCCAAGTATTTAGTAAAATATTATCCTGGGTGTGTTTGTGAGGGTGTTTCTGGGTGAGATTCACACTTGAAGCATAGGATAAGTAAAGCAGATTGTCCTTCTCCATTTAATCTCTTGGAAGCCCTAAGATAACAAAAGGTAGGATAAGGGAGAATTCACCCTCTGATGGCTTTTTGAGTTGGGAGATTTGTCTTCTGACTCAGACTGGGTCTTATAACACTGGTTTTTCTAGTTCTCAGACCTTCAGATCTGCACTGAAACTATCCCACTGTCTATCCCGAGTCTTCAGCTTGCCCACAGAAGAACATAGACTAACTTGGTCTAAATAATCATATGAGCTAATTCCTTATAACACAGCAGTGTGTGTGTGCATGTGTGCGTGTTTGTGTGCATGTTCTGTTTCTCTGGAAGACCACCTTGACTAATAGAGATTTTGATTTTGAGAATGGTTCTCAAAGAACAGAATTTTAAGGGTGAGGTCTCCAAAGTGGTTCTGGGTTTCCTGGAACTGGCTCTCGGATCTGATTAGATTTAAATGTGCCAATCTATTTTTAGTAGTAAAGACAGCACTTATCCATGTAGTGAATTGGTAAGTAATGGAGATACACAAAATATCTTCATTAAATTTTCCTAATTAATCACTATGACAAGCAAGGAACTGTGTGACTGTGTATTGATATTTTGAAACATTTTTGGAAAACTAACAAAAAATAATGAGGGTGACTAGGTTCTCCTAGTACTCACTGACAATATAGTGAAAGAAAAGGATGAGATCAGATATTTGAATTCCCTACTCAGTGATCTAAAAATGCCAATGGATGCTATGAAGCAGACACTTATCTCCTATAGCTAAGTTTGCTGAAAATCAAACACAGACTCTCACCCTATAACTGATTGCATTACAACACAAGTTGAATTTCTAAACTCATGGGGATGAGTCTTCTTTCTCAGTGGAAAAGGCTTCTCCATGCCCAGTGGTGGAAACTTCTTCACTTCCAGTGGTATCATCCTCTCTGACATAGTCTGAAAATATTAACTATTCATTTCCTGAGAAAATTGTAATGACCTCCCCTGAGACAGATGCCATATAGGTTAATGCTAATTCTCAGAACTCTGTTCCACCATGCCTCTTTGCTGCTAGACACATAACTACACTCAAGTCCTGGCAGGCCAATAAATGTAAGGCAAAAATATGTCACATAGGAAGGTATAACTTTAAGCTTTCTAAGTTATGCAGATGGGAATATGGAGAGTATGTATGAATGTGGCTACTAAGAGTGTGAGAAAATGGTAAAAATCACATACCCCCAATATACTGAAATGTAAAAAAAAGAAAGAAAAAGAAAATGGCAAAAGGAACATAAATTGTATCAAGTCAAAGTTAATGATATGGACCCACTAAACAAAGATTTGGCACTTACTATCATAGTTTGAAAAGTTAGAAAGGACTCTACAAATTTATTTTGTTCATAGATGAAAACAGACCCAGGGTGAGTGAATTGGAAAGGCTGAACCTGCCTTGGTTTAATATATAGGAGGGATTTGAAGGTTTAAGGGCATTGGAAAGTTAAAATGAATTTGTCTGTTTAGAACTACTCACTCATCTTGCAAGGCTACAGAAATAGATTCGTAAGGGAGTCCTAGAATCCTTCAAGAGGAATGTGATTGGTCTTCTTTGTACAATAGACCATACAGTGGGAACTATGGCCATTGAAATGGAGATCCTAAATATAATGATGGCAATCGGATCCCAGGTGACAGAGGCAAAGTGATGGCACATGAGCAAAGGTAAGGTGGCCATGGTATCTATGATGGACAGCAGAGCCAAAGCAGCAGTCAGAATACTCTGACTCACACAGACTCATGGCATTGACTAATCGATCATGGTGTTCCTAGAAATGAAATCGATAGAAAACCTACTAAATTCTTATTGATTTCTATAAACAGAAATTTCTAGGTCATATGGACAAAAGTCTAACCTGAATCATAAAATATTCAGGACCCTAGAATAAAGAGGAGGCCCTCTTAAGTAAGGAAACTACCAAAATTTATATTATTACTCTTTCTCCCACCCTTTCCAAAGCGACATATGGCCTTTTAGTAGGATAAGTATGCATTGAGGAGAAGGAAATAGCCAGACATTTCAGGGACTACATACCAGGGTTTCTAAATATACACATACTCTGAACTGATAGTAATTTCAAAAGACTTAAATTGTCTTTTGACCCACTAGACAGAGGAGAGGCTTATGGAGGAAGTAAGGGATTCACTGGAGTTTTAGCTCAGGTACATCTCATAGCAGGTCTAGTTGGTCTCTGAACCCATTCTGTGGTTATTTCCTTAGGTCCAGAATTTATAATTGGAATAGATATATTGAGAAGCTGGTGGAATCCTTACATTGCTTTCTTGACTTATGGAATGAGGGCTTTCATGGTAGAAAATGTCAAGTGGAAGTCATTCAGGCTACCTCCACCTAGAAAAGAGTGAACAAAAATCACTACTGCATTCCTGGAAAGGTTTCAGAAATTAGTGTCAGATGAATGCACTAGAAGGGTGCAGAACTGGTGATTTTCACAGCTTCCCCATTCAATTCACTTATTTGGCCTATGCAGAAGACAAACGGACCTTGGAGAATAACAGCAGATTATTACATGTTTAACAAGCTGGTGACTTCAGTTGCAGCTGCTGTATCTAATATGCTTTTTTTCCTTGAACAAATTAACATTCAAATGTTACCTGTAATGTAGCTATTGATCTGGCAAATATTTTTTTCTCCCTCTCTCTCTATAAAGCCTAAAAAAAGTTTTCTTTCAACTAGCAGGCTGGCAATACACCTCTACTGTCTATCTCAGGAGTCCTTTAACTCTCCAGTCCTAGGTTGTAATTTATTTCTCAGGGGTCTTGTCACCTTTACCCTTTAAAAGGTATCACAATAATATGTTATTGCATTAATAACATTATGCAAATTTTAGCAAGTCATCAGTAAGATATTTTCATATAATGGGGTGGGAAATACATCTTTCTAAACTTCAGTGGCCTTCTACATCAGGAAAATTTCCAACAACCCAGTAGTATGGGCATGTTGAGATATCCCTTCCAAGGTGAAGCATAATTCATTGCGTCTGGGTCTTCCTACAAATGAAAAACACTACAAACAAACAAAAAGCACTTGGTGGTCCTTTATGGACGTTAGAGGCAACATGTTACTCATTTGGGCCTCTTCCTTTGGCCCATTTGCTGACTAATCTGAAAAAATGCTTGTTCTGAATGAGGTCCAAAACAAGAGAGCACCTTTCCAGGCAGCCTTAAAGCTGCTCTGCCTCTAGGGCATGTGATCCAGCAGATACACTGTGTTTTGAAGTATCAGTGACAGATAGAGATGACACGGAAATTCTTTGGTAGGTCTTTATAGGTGAATTTCAGTACAGACTCTGGGAATATTGAAGCAATTCCCTTCCAACTCTGCTTTTGAGAAATACCTTTTAGTCTGCCTCTGGGCCTTAGTAAAGACTGAATGCCTGACCAAGCTGCCATGGGAATTTCCATCATGAACTGGGTGTTATCTGACCAATCAAGCCATATAGCTGGGCATTTACAGTAGCATTCCATCACCCGGTGGATGATTTGACCCAAGTAGGCCCTCAAGGCACAAATAAATTGCAAAGGAAGTGGCCCCAGTGCCCATGCCCCCCACTCCTGCCACACTGCCTTTACTTGTCCAGCCTGTACCTATGGCCCAATGGGGAGTTTCCCACTATCAGGACTACTTCACAGATAGTTCTGCATCATATGGAGGCACTACTCAAAAAATGGACAAGTGTGCACTTCAGACTCTCTGAGACATCCGTGAAGGACAGGGACAAAGAGAAGTCTTGCCAGTGAGCAGACCTTTGGGGAGTACAACTGGTTGTTCATTTTGCTTGGGAGAAGAAATGGCCAGATATGCAAGTATGTATCTATTCATGAGTGGTGGCCAGTGGTTTGGCTGAATAGCCAAGGGAGGACCTTATCACTGGAAGATTTTAATAATCTAGTGGAAAAGATGAGAGATGTCTTGCAGATACCACTCAGCCTCTTTCCCTGCTCCTCACCTCCATTTTTGTCTGATGGGTTCATAACCAAAGTAGCCATGATGACACAGATGAAGATTAAACGTGGGCTCAGCTACATTGACTTCTGCTCACCAAGACCAACCTGGCTATGGCTACTCCTAATTGCCCAGTCTTCTAGCAGCAGAGACTAATTGCCCAATCTTCTAGTGGCAAAGACCAATACTGGATTCGAGATATGCTCCATTTCCCAACGTGATCAGCCAGCTACCTGGTAACATATTGATTACACCAGACCACTTCCAAAATAGAAAAAGGAAGTATTTTCTTTTTACTAGAATGGACACATTGAATGAAGATTTATCTTCCCTGAAGGCAGAACTTCTGCTGAAACCACCATTCTTGGACTTACAGAATGTTGAGTTCACCAGCATGTTATTCTATACATAATTGCTTCTGATCAAAGTACCTGTTTCACAGCAAAAAATAGACACAATTATGGACACATGTTCATTGAATAAGCAGGTCTTACCATGTTCCCTGCCATCTTGAAGCAGTTGGTTTGACAGAATGTTTAAAGGGCCTTTTGAGGTCTCAGTTACAGTACCAGCTAGGTGGCAATACTTTGCAGGACTGGGAAACATTCTCCAGAAGGCTGCATATGCTCTGAATAAGTGTCCAAACTATGGTGCTGCTTCTCCCATTTCCAGCATTCATAGATCCAGAAATCAAGGGGTGAAAATGGTAGTGGCACCTCTATTACCCCAGTGACAGAGTAGAAATATTTTTGCTTCACATTTCCATGTCCTCACACTCTGTTGGCCTAAAGGTCTTAGTTTCAAAGGCTGAAATACTTCCATCAGGACACATAACAATTATGTTGAACTGAAAGTTAAAAATAATGCCTGAACACTTTGGACTTCTCACATTTCTGAATTAACAGGCAAAGAAGAGAGGTACTGAGCTGGCTGCAGTAATTAATCCTGACTACTAAGGGGAAATTGGATGGCTAACCCACAATGGAGTTAAGGAGCAGAACATCTAGAATACAAAATATCCCTTAGGGCTGTCTAAGTATTATACCCTGTGCTTAAGGTCGGTGGAAAAATACAACCAAATCCAGACAAGACTACCAATGGAACAGACCCTTTAGGAATGGAGAGTTTGATCAATCCATTAAGTAAATAATTATGACCAGCTGAGGTGCTTGCTGAATGCCAGGATGGGTAGTAGAAGAAAATAGTTTTAAATATTAACTGTAACTACATAATTAGTTACAGGAAAGAAGGTTATAATTGTTATAACTATTTGTCCTTATTTTATTAAGAATGTTTGTGAGTGTGTGTGTGTACATACAGACTGAGAAAGAACACAAGTATCTTTGTTGTTCTCTCTCTTATTTTTTTATCATGTAACATGGTATGTATTAAAATATTATCAAAGTATATAAGTATTAATTTTACATCATAGTATTTAAGTTACATATAAGATAATCAAGGATAAGAGAAAACATCATGCAGGAATGTTACCTCTTTTTCTGTGAAAAGGGTTAGTATAGTCTTATTTGTCAGCAGGACGTTTGTACAATCTTAGGTGAAATTGGAATCTGGTATTGTATCTATGTGGAAATTAAATCACGTTTAAGTTGATGTTTATGGGGGGCAAAGTTCACAAGGCGTAAACTTGTGATGGCTACCTTTATGTGTTAACTTGACTGGGACAAGAAGTGCCCCGATATTTCCTTAAACATAGTTGTGGGTGTGCCTGTGTGGGTTTTCCAGATAAACATTTGGTTTGTTAGATGTGGTGAAGCGGAATGCTGTCTCCAGTATGGGTGAGCTTCATTCAATCCTTTGGAGACCTGAATACAATAAAACATGGGCTCAGAAAGAATGTGCTCCCTCTACATAATTGATATTAGACTCTGACATTGGTCTCTTGCACTAGAACTGAAACTATACCACTGGTTCTCTTGGTTCTCCAGCTTACAGACAGATGACCATGATTACTCACCTTCCATAATCATGTGAGCCAATTTCTCATAATAAATTTTACATATATGTTTATAGATGCACATATCTGTCAGATGTGCATATCTGGGAAACAGTAAACACATACTGAAATAGAATCAGCACTGTTTCTGCTTCTCTGGCGAACATTAAGTAGTACATTAGCAAACTTTGCCTATTATGTGTAGAGCACTATGGGAAATAACTGCGAAACAAACACGTTGTGAGGCAAACAGAATATTTACAAAAGCTGACAGTATGCCGCACCATAACATAAGTCTCAGTGAATTTCAAAGATGGAAATCACACGCAATATATTCTCTGACCACAGGGGAACAAACTCAAAATTTAAAAAAATATAATAGAATAAACACTATACCTCAAAATATCCATCAGCCAAAAATCACAAGAAAGTTTGGTGTTTTTTTTTTAACTGAATGACAACATCATAATATGTTGAATCTTTTAGGATGCAATTAAAACTATCTTGCAGGAAAATTTTATTTTCATAAATTTATATGTTTTAGAAAAGGAAAGGCTGAAAAACAAAGAATTATGTATCCATCTCAAAAATGAGGAAACTAACAACAGAATTGAACCAAAAGAAAATCAAAGAGAGATTACAGAAATAGAAACAAACACGTGGTGAAGAAGATTAAAAATGACACAACTTATTTCTATGAAAAACTAACATGCACAAATTCCTAGGAAGAGTTACAAAGGAGAGAAAAGTACAAATGATCAATAGTAGAATAAAATTTCTATAAAAATAAAAGATAGCATAAAAATGCATGTAAATAAATTTAAAACTTAGATGAAGTAAAAACATGTATTGTTAAAAGGTAGGACTTACAAAAAATTGATATAAAAATAGAAAATCTGAATAATCT
This sequence comes from Loris lydekkerianus, assembly GCA_963574355.1. Taxonomy (NCBI): domain Eukaryota; kingdom Metazoa; phylum Chordata; class Mammalia; order Primates; family Lorisidae; genus Loris; species Loris lydekkerianus. The sequence continues at coordinate 13,651 of CAUYPK010010743.1, forward strand.
TGAAACTTCGAATGAAATTAAATTACATGAAAACTTTGTTAAAGAAATCTGTAATTCCAAATGATTTCACTAATGAATTCTTACAAACATTTGGGTGGCAAATAATACCATCTTATTCAAAATCTTTTAGAGAATGAGAGAAGGAATATTCCCAAATTCATTTCATGAATTCAAAATAATTTTTATCTTAAAATCTGAGAAGACTTTACCAAAACAAAGAATCACAGACCAAGAAGCTTTTATTTTGATTATAATCTAATAAATGTAGTCTTTTAGATTTAATTTTATTTATTATTATATTGAATATCTCAGACAATTTAGTAAGACAAGAAAAATAAATAAAATATATAAAAAGTAAAAGAATAAAAGCTAAAGTTTTATATTCAGATTATATAATTCCACAAGGAGAAAATCCAAGGTATCTAAAATCAATAGTGACAATCAGCTGGCCGCAGTGGCTCATGTCTGTAATTCTAGTACACTAGGAGGCCGAGGCAGGTGGGTTGCCTGAGCTCATGAATTCAAGACCAGCCTGAGAAAAAGCGAGACCCCCATCTCTACTCAAAATAGAAAAACTGAGGCAAGAGGATCTCTTGAGCCCATAAATTGGAAGTTGCTGTGTGCTATGATGCCGCAGCACTCTACCCAGGGTGACAGCTTGAGACTGTATCTCAAAAAAAAAAAAATAGTGACAATGTTTCTGGCAAAGTTGCTGGATATAAAGACAATCTACAAAATAAAGCATATTTCTATATATCAACATACTAACTAAAAAATATTTTTAAAACTGATGCCATTTATAATTGTGTCATAAAGCGTCAAGTCCCTATGTTTAATTCTATCAAAATTACATAAGATATCTTCAGAGAAGAGCATAAAATATAAAAAAAAATCCAAATATGTAAGTGAACAGACAATAAAGCATGTTCATAAATTGAATACTTGATACAGTATTATAAAGGTATCAATATAAATGATCTATTGATTTTTTAAAATTGCAATCAAAACCCTACAAAGATAGGATGTGTATGTGTGTATCTAATGAAACTTGCCAAATAATTCTTAAACTGATATGGAAATGGAAATGAGACATTATCACCAAATTCTTCTGAAAGAGATGAGAAAATGTGTTCTACAATGTATCATGACTTACTATGGATCTACAGTAGTTAAGACCATCTGAAAGTGAACATTTAATATATGACAGAGATAACACTGAAGATTATAAAAACTAATAAGTTCCATCAGGCTAATTAAAATATTTGTGTAAAAACAAAAGTCTCTATTGGCTCCTACTTCAAATAAATACAAATCAATTCCAGGTACACCCTAACTCTAAAATCAGAAGATTAATCAATAAAGCTTCTAAAATATAGCATAGAAGATATTCATAAACTTGTGGTAGAGAAAGAGGCTATACAGGATATAAGAAACACAAGCCATGAAGAAAAAGATTGATAATTGAAGTACAGGAAAACCACGTTTTTATTTTCATCTAAAGACATAATAAGAGAATGAAAAAATAAGACCTGGAGTAGGGAAAGATATGAAGAGCTCCTATAAATTAATTAGAATCTAACAACCAAAACAAACAAACAAACAAAAAACTGCAAACATGGACTATGTTTGAGGAAGTACTTAAAAAAATAGAATATTGAAATAGTTGATAAATATAAAAACACAGTGCTCAATGTAATTAGCAATAAAGAACTTGAAATTAAAATCATAATAAAATGCAATTACGCACCCACAAGCTTAACTAATTAATAAAAAATATTTAACAATGTTGATTGTTGGCAGAGATGCGGATTAATTAGCACTCTAATGCCCTGCTGGTGAGAGTGTAAATTGATGCAGCAACTTTGAAAACATTTTGAAATCATCAACTAAAATTTAACATTCTCATATCCTATGACTCAGAAATTCCATTCTCAGCTACATACACAAGAGAAATCAATGCACTTAGGTATGAAGAGTCATATGCAAAAATGCTAACAGCAGCATCATTCATAATGCTTCAAACCAAAAACAAATGTGCACCAACAGTAGAATGAATAAAATACAAATAATCACCAAATAGAATAACATATCACAATGAGAATAAAGGAATTAAAGCTATGTGCACCAAAACGAATGTATCTCAAAACATAATGTTGAGCAAACAAAGTCAGATAAGAGAAATATACTAAATATATATACAGGATGAGTATTTTTTACAGGAAATCCCCAAAGCAGACAAATTTAACTATATTGTTTAGGAGTGCATACTCTGCTGGTAAGAATTTAAGCAAAACAAGAAAATAGTTACCATAAAAGTCAAAATATTCCCTTTATGGAGAAGGGAGGGTTTAGTTATTAAGAGTTAAGCTATGACATCTCTTGGACACTGCAGTGTTGATAGAGATGGTTTGTTTGTTTGTTTGTTTGTTTGTGACAGAGTCTCATTCCTGGGGTTGAATGAAGAGAGACTAGCGATAGTCCAGGTGAGAAATGATGGTGACATGGACTAGTGGAAGTGTTGAGAAGTGGCTAAACTTTGGACATAATTTAATAGTAGAGCTGATAGATTAAAAAAAGAAGGAAGTTGGGAAAGACAAGACATCAAGATTTTTGTTCTGAAAAACTGGGTAAAGAAGGTTAGCATTTATAATACTAAGATGGGGGAAATATGGGAAATATCATTCTCTGCTGGAATGTAATATAATATGAAAACATCTAAATACAATTCCTTCCTTCTGAATAGAGCCTACCTTCTATGGCTTGATTGTGTTCTCTCCAAAATTCATGTGTTAAAACTGAATATCCTTTATGGTGGTATTCAGAGGTGGGGCTTTTTGAGAAGTGGTTAAGCCATAGAACACTACTGTCATGAATAAATTAGTGCCTTATAAAAGAGCTGAATGGAGCTATAAATACGTTATCCCCTTTTCACTCTTCTTTCTTACACCATGGGAGAATTCAGCATCTGTCCCCTGGGGAAAATGTAGCAACAAGGTACCATCTTGAAGCAGAGACCTGACCCTCAGCCTTATCTGCTAGCACCTTGATCTTGGACCTAGCCTTCATAGCTATGAAAAATTAATTTCTGTTCATAAATTTCCCAGTCTGTGGTATTTCATTACAGCAGCACAAACTAAGACATTCTCATCAAGAACCTCATTAAAAATTGTCTATAGTAAGTGATGAATTAAATGGGCCCCATCTGACAATATTTCTAAATATATATAGGTTCTGCAGTATTTAAAAGGCTTGATTAGTGTGTTGTCTGATTTCTTATAACTCTAAAATACAATCTTTTATTTCATGGTCTTGAAAATTTTTTTTGAAAATAAAAATAAAATACATTAAATGTTAACAAACTTGAGGGTAAATCTCAAAATATACCTTTCCCCATAATTTCCAAAACTCAAATAACTATCCATAAATCTTGGATTTGGAGATGATTGCCTCAACTTGAAGCAATGTCTTTGAATTATGTTATCGTGGTTGAGTATAGATTTTTATTGTCTAGGGTCTCTAAGAACAAAGTTCTAGCAAGGAGGAGATTCAGATCATAAATTCACTGGCAAGCTTACTATACTGAAAAAACGAAACTCATAATCCAGAGTAGTAGTTAAACATGAGCTCTGGAGTCAAGCAGTAATGAGTTCAAACCCCAATTCTGCCACTTAATGGCAGTATAAACTTGATCAAGTTACATAACCACTTTGTGCCACCATCTCCCCTTTTGAAAAATTGGATTAATAGTAGGGCCTTTGCCCTTCATTGCTGTGGATATTAAAAAATATGATCTACATAAAGAACTTGCAGAATGCCTAGCACATAATTAGAAATAGTAAGTATTACACAGATATTTTTACCAGAAAACAGTGTAAGGATCCAGCTGACTCAGCAGTAGTCAAACCATTAAGGATTGGTGATACTACCCTTGACTTCTTTTACCCAAATTTAACTGAAAATATCTCCACTGCTAGAAATACATGTATATGGCCTGTAGACAATATGTCACTATTGCTTTTTTTTCTCATGGGTAGACCAGCACATTTATCTGGAGACATCATTTTGGATGACAAAGAAAGAAAGGGGATAATCTGGAATAAAGATTATAGTCTGTGGGTTTAAAAAAAATCACCATTGTTGCTATTGCTTCAGCAAACACGGGAACTTTCTTCCCTGAATTAAATTATTTTCATTGAAGTCACACTTGATACTCCAGCCTTCCAACATGGAGTCCCCGAAGCTGATTGAAACGCTGTATAAAGAAAGCTGTATCTTACACCCTTGCTTGAACATTATTATGTCAGCACCGTGCCTGAATGCTAGTTGAATTGAAATGTATGATTTCCCTCAGAACACGTGTTGACAGTTACTTTCCTCATTGGTCTCCCCTCTTGGTTCCAAGAGCCCATAAAATCTTACAACCACACAAACCAAAATTATACAGGAGACATTCAGTCATGTTTGGCATGGACCAGATTTTGTGTGAGTGGAACGTGACTTCTTTCTTCCAGGGACTTGGTAAATGCTCCTTCTGGATGTTGTTTCAACCTTCCCTCAGGTTGGGCTGTTGCTTTCCAGGATGTGCTCCCCATTCCTCCCCTTACGGACCTTTCTGATCCAGGAGAGACTGTCGGCCTCTCTCACTTGTTAAGGTGAATAGACAGGCTCGGGTTCTCACTTAACAGTTCTTGCGACATATCACTGAAGTAAACTTAAGCTCTGGATTATAAAGCTTTCTGGCGCTTCAGTGATTTTCAAGGCCACTCAAGGAGCTTTGCTAATACAAGGAGGTATTTAACAGACAGCTCTCACTCAATTCAGCGTCTTCAGCTATACAGGCCTGGCTCGCCCTAGAAAGACAGACTTTGCTGTCTGTGCTGCACAGCCATTATCTCTGTCTTTCTGCACAGTGACATGTGTCAGTTCCGACCCCCTATTTGGCACTGTCTTCAAATATTATTTAAAGTCTGTTAGGTTAGGTAGAAATGGCAAATATTTATGTATGTCATGTAAATGGCAAACACTCATGTTCATGACCTCCTCGGCTTTCTGAACAGAAATAGGGACTTGTCATGTCATTTCCTATAGAAAACCCATTTGAAGGCTTCAGGATAAAATAAGAATGCCACAGTGTGGACCACAATACCCTTCCTAACCTGATCCTCATCCACTTTACTGCCTTTCTGCAGCGCCGCCCTGTGCTCTCCACTGCAGAACGTCTGTGCCTTCTCATTCCACTTGGTCTTCACCTGGACTGCTCTCTGCTTTTTCTCTGACTGTTCCCTTATGTGTTCTTTATGATTCTGTCTAATTGTCATATCTTTTTGGAAACTTCCCCTGAGACATATGTTGGCCCTGGAGGTTGGTACATTCCCTGCTACTATGCTCCTCAGCATCTTGATAGAGTTGAAATTCTAAGTCTCCTGGTTCTAAACAACTTGTACTCTTTATGTGCTCTTCGGTATCCCACACACACTCTGAGGAATTTATGGGTAAACAGAATTTCTATAAATCAATTATTTCAATTACACATGAGTAGCGTCAACATGAAGAAAACAAACCGCGAATCTAGTTCTTAAGAAAATCCTTTAAAATTTATTTATATCAATTACCATATATGTATACTATTACATATAATGTAACATGATGATATGGACAATAATCATAAATATAAAATATTATATACTATGTATCTATTTAGTATATTACTTATTATTTATCATATATGATTATATGGTTATAGTCTTTCGCAAGTATTTTATTCACATTTTATGAAAGCACCCTGAACATATTTGGTATGCTCTGATAGGTGCTCCCCAGCTGGGCAGTTTGATTTGTATCATCTATGAGCAGATCTATATCCAAAGCTGTTGGATGGGAGACTTCTCACATTCAAGAATATTTAGTGTCCCCTACAGTAGTTCTCAAGACTATAATCCCAATGCAACTTCTAGCAATGCTGCTAATATTTAGCATACTGACTCTTTGATAGTATTTTTCTAATAGCCATGAATGTCTGAGAAGCTTGGCTTTGGGAACTACACTTACATGATAGCAGGGAGAGTGGGCCTTGGAATTTAGAATGAAAAGAGTGGAGAGATACCGTCACTTAAAATCTGTTAGGATCCATTGGGAGATCTGAGATCATCTCTGAAAAAAAAGAGACTCTGTCTCCCAGGGAGGAAAAAGAAAAGAAAAAGAAATTAGTCTTTTAAAGCACCCAGATTTAAAGTCAAAGTTGAATAACCAATCTAGGAAATTTAACAACAACGAAAAAAGCTCAACCTACTTGGGCAGTGGTTTATAGTGAGATAAACTTTAATCAAAAGTCCTGGAATTCCCAAAGCCTCCCCACCTTCACAGCCACTAAAGTCTGTGGTCACTCTGGCCATCCACCAGGACACATTTCCTCATTGAGCCCAAGTGCATGAAAAGATTTATTACCATTTCAGTTTATATTTTGTGTTTGTGTAGCCGAGAACTGTCACTAATTCTACTGGAAATAAACATGTCTCTAAACAGACATAATCAAATTGGTATATTTAATGGTCACTTTGGGATGGGGAGACACACCCTCAGTGGCCCTACTTATGATATAATCTGCCTTTGATTTCAGTGCCTTATAAGCCAGTAGAACTCTCAGGCAGCTTTTCCTAATGCAAACATGCTTATTATACAGATATTAATTTTTGGTAAATCATGCCAGCAGCCCTTTTCCATTTTCTTAAAATCTATATCTCAACTTCTGAATGTTCTACCTTGCTGAAGATAAGCTCTTTCATCTTTCGAGGTATAATACAAACAATGAAGAAGACACAAAAATGGCAGACAATCTTTATTTCATCATTTTCTCTTCTCCTTTTAGATGGTTGCTAATCAGGCCTTTTAATTTCTGACGGAAGCTAGGTGCTAAAGATCTATTTCCTTTGCAATCAAAACAGGACATTTCTGTATTTTCTTGAGGTCAAAAGTACCTGAAATTTCAACCATGTGCTGGGATAGAGATGGAGAACGTGATCTTATAAAGCCCTCCCACAGGAGTATTGTTTAAACACCTCTGAGTGTAAGTCAGGATAAAAAAACAAAAACAAACAAACAAAAAAAAACCCTTCATGGAAGGTATGCTCTAAGGTAGAGTCACCACATTTTACAATAATCCTTGCATATAATAAATATATCTTATATTTATACAGTTCACATAGTATTTCTAATTATTTATCTCACTTGAATGACACAATAACATTGTGAATTAAGCAAGAAATACGTTAACTTCACTATATACTTGAGGCAGTGACGGCTCAGAGTTACTAATTGCTTACTCACACAGTCAATAAATGGCAGAATCAGGGGTAGAATCCATTGCCTACCTTTAGATCTTTCAGATTCTGATTGGTTCCAATACTGAGAACCAGCAAAGCATAGCAGATATTCCTCCAATGATTCCCTTCTCCTGACCCCCCAATTATTCCTATCAATGAAGTTAAAAGGCTTCTCAACCATTTGTCTGATTTGTGTGATTTTTCAGGATCCCTCTCTTCAACCCTCTGTTGCATCTGACAGAGGGAACCCTGGCCAGGTCCGTGTTTGCTCACAGGCACTCTCGCCCTTCTGCCTCCACCCATAAATCACAGTGTCTTTGAGAAGGCAGCCACCTCTGGGCTGAACACAGCAAGTGTTGAACTGTGAGTAATAATTTATACCACAGAGTAATTTCAAACTGAAAGTGAAAAAGATTTCTCAACCCTCCCAATGCTGAAAGGGGACGTAAGTCATATAATTTTATGCCAGCAATACATGTATCATATTAAGAGGGAAATATTCTGTCGATGACCTGAACGTTACGTGTTGTCATTAAAATATGTTTAGCCAAGGCTGTGGCTCACTTTGAAGCCCATTTGAGGGTATGTGTCATATTCGGTCTCAGGCAGGACCTGAAGCCAATTTAGAGAGTGTGTGTTATAAGAAGTCTTCATATTGGAGGTGTGAAATTTACAGTCAATAGAAAGTAATTTTCTGATTGAAATTTGGCCCAAATATTGCAATGGATATAGTAAGAATGCCATGGGACCTGTAATATCCATCAATGACAGATCCTGGGGTTTAAATTCTCTCTCCAAGCAGAGCTGGGGCAGGCAAGGGGCAGAACTAGACAAAATCATCAGGAAGTTGTATAAATTAATTAAGTTCTTTCTGACACTATTTCTTCTATAACAGGGGTGGCGAACAAGTTCGACACAAAGAGCCAAAATTTTAAACTGTGAGAGTCAGAGAGCCACACCACCCAGTGACCTGCCAAAACAGACAAACACTCACACAAAAGCATATAATTTTAACAATAATATATTAAACACATAATATAACATGCTCAGTCAGGT
>CAUYPK010010745.1:0-45342 GCA_963574355.1 Loris lydekkerianus
TAAACCCAGGAAGGCTCAGCACCGCAGACACTGGGTACTAATAAACCCAGGAAGGCTCAGCACCGCAGACACTGGGTACTAATAAACCCAGGAAGGCTCAGCACCGCAGACACTGGGTACTAATAAACCCAGGAAGGCCCAGCACCGCAGACACTGGGTACTAATAAACCCAGGAGCAGGGCCAGGGATGAGGCTCAAGTGTCCTCGCCCCTGCTCAGGGTTTGGCCTGAACCCTGCCTCCCTTTTGTGAACAATCTCCCACAATTCAGCTACAGGCTGACTTTGACCACGAAGAGCCCCTGAGATACAAAGGGGGGCTAGGGCTGTCCATGCCTTCAGTGCTGAGATTGGACTGAAACAGAGGGAAAAATTCCCCTCCCCAGACTCCTTGCAAGGAAGAACAGGATATCATCTGCCACAGACAGGGGTGTGTGTGTTAGTGGGGGGTTGGGGCTGTTATTAGAATAAAGTATAGTAAGTGTAAATGCTTCTCAGTAAAGCATGTCCACCTCCCCAGGTTTTAGATGGCACATTAGCAGATTGCCTGCAATATCCCTCTTTGGAATAGTTGGAAATTGGGTGTTGGTTCCTTTAAATATCAAACATTTCTTGTTAGAGCGAGTGAGTCACCCATGGCTGTTTCCTGGTTTAGGAAAAAAATTTACTCTTTAGTTCTTTCTGTTGGGAATTTTTCTTTCTCTCTTGCTGAAGACCAGATTCTGTCCAGGTGCACAGGTTTACTTCTTTCTTGTGATGTTTTAAAAGTCTTGCTGAATTCTCAGGTTAATTCAACAGGAAGTTAATCTGCCAAGGCAGGCAGGGGCCAGTGGAGTGAGCTGGGAGTGATCTGAAAGTAAAAGAAAGCTCCTTCCTGGAGTAATTTCCTCCCCCTCCCCCCCTTGTTTCTGGAAGTGTTCTTAGTGTGGGCTGCCTTTTGAGCATGGAATGAGGCAATTTAGGGGACAACAGTGGCTGTGATGGTGCCAAGAAAGGGGAGCAGGTGAGTACCTGATGCCAAGGTGGCTTCTTCAACAGGAAACTGAAAGGACACCACGCTATTTCTTCGTGTCTTTACTAGCTCACTTGGGGCCGCTAGACCTGCTCAGTGGGGACATCTGGGGCCCTGCCTGGCCCACCTCTCCTGTAGGCTTCCTCTCCCAGCCACAGCCACTGGTCACAGTTCCTTTGCTAACTTTCTGTCCTCAGACAGCTGTCTCCCTCCTTTGCACCAGTTTGGAAATTCCAGAAAACCTTTTCATGTTTGCTTTCCTTTTCTCTTGGCCCTGGGCCGATGAGTGAAACATTGTCAGCTCAGATGCCCCTAAGACCCACAGTCTTCTTCCCTTTCATATTTCAGGAGCTTCCTTCCTCCTGAGCCCCCACCTGCATCCTAACTTGCTCCCCAAAGACAGCTCTCATGCTTTTGGTAAGGATGCCTGAGTTTATCTGTACCTTCACAAAAATCTCTTTTTGCTTTGTGTTTATATGCAATTTTTTAACTATGTGACCTTGGATAAGTAAGTAATTCCTCTGGGCCTCTATTTCCTCAACATTAAATGGGATTAATAATAATACCTTGTGAGGTGTTTGTGAAGCTTGAAGGAGATGATTCCTCTAAACCACTTAGGGCAGTGACTGGCCAACTAAGTACCAGTACGCTTTAGTGCTTATTATCGCATATTAATACCCTTTGTATTTTGTTCATTCTGTTTCTCTATTTACTTGTAATTGCGACAGGGTGTCACTCTGTCACTAAGGCTGGGGTGCAGTGGCAGGGTCATAGTTCACTACAGCCTTGAACTGGACTCAAGTAATCCTCCCTCTGGAGCCTCCCAAAGTGCTGGGATTACAGGAATGAGCCACCGCACCAGCCATGTTTTTGTTTTTTTTTTTTTTTTTTTTTTAAGTGAGCACGCTGCTGTTCTCTATCCTTGGACACACCCTAGTTTCTAACTTCTATGTGGCGTTACCTACATGAGCCTCCACAGATCCTACCCAAGGGCAACAGAAAAACTCGGCTGCTATGTGGACACTGGGAGTTGCTGGCTGTGGGGTACGTGTCTGCTTGATTAGACCCAGCTGGGCTCACTTGCCTCCATGAGGCTTCCCTTGCCCTTGCTGCCCGCCAAGCTGTAGCTGACCTTACTTGCAAACCTTTGCCAACCCAGTAGGGATCAAGTGGGTATCCCATGGCTTTACTTTGCATTGTGCAGGGAGTGAGCCCCCTCCCTACATTTTAGCGCTGTCAGTACCCCATTAGGGAGCTCTGTGTACACGCCCATTCCCTTCTAAGGAGTGTTTCTTCCTTGTCAATTGACAGGCTATCTTTATATGTTCCAGACATTGCTGCTCCTGTGCTCCTGTGGCAGGTCCTGGGGACATTGACATGAAAGATGCAGTCCCTGACCTCAGGAGGCTCTCAGTCTAGGACAGGAGATAGTCACACAACAGGAGGACAAAAGCTGGAGGGGGTGCTGCATGGGTGCAGGGGAATATGTACTTCCTGGTACTGGATTTAGCCACTCATGGGATTTCATTCTGTTGCCATGTGATTGGTGACACTTACCTGGGGTGAATCAAGTGTCAGCTAAGGGCATGGAGATTGTGAGGTCACCTCTTTCTAGCCCTCTAGGGTGAACAGGCACTTTCAGATACTTCATTCAGTCTTCTCAGCTATAAGACGGGTCCTTGCTCTCTGCAAACAATATTCTATAAGCCTGGTCCTCCTTGTGGGGACTGGTGGGCAGGTGGGGGCAATGAAAGCCTTGCAAAGCTTATAGACTATAGGCAGATTCAAAGAAGAGAGAGTTCTTATTTATCTTCCAGTCCGACTGCCTCATTTTGGAATGTAGAAATGAGGCTCCAAGTATAAAATGGCCCATCAGCCGTCACGTAGGCAGAAAGCAAAGCTCAGGTGGCCAGGCTCTTCACCCACACCCTGCCCCCTGTGCTACCCACCCCTGAGTCCCAGCCACAGAGACTGATTAATATTCATACTCTGGTCTACTTCCTCCCTAAGCTGTTTGTAGCAGGAACAGGAAGTACAGGGGCTGCCTCCGCCCCACCCTGGTCCTCATTAGGCTTCCGATCCTGTTTTGGATGTGCAGACTGGAAGCGAAGAGGTCTCTGGTGCTGCTACTGTGAGTGCTTCTTTGGTAAGGATTTGGCTCTTCAGTGAGGCCAGTTGGGCCTGTTGGGAGGAAGGCCTTTGATTCTAGAATTTTCTAGAATTTTCTCCGCTGAGGGGGGATCTGGTTGCCTTGGGACCGTGGAGGTGATCCTTATTGCATTGTAGATGAGGAGACTGTGAGTGTTACCCAAGGGAGGTAGCAGTCCTCTTAGCACCTTGCCTGCGGGAGGCCCTGCTGTGGCCAAATCTTAAGGCCTTTCCAGTTTAGACTAATGCAGTCCTGGAGAAATGCTCCAAAGACTTCATCCCTATCCTGGCCAAAGTTGTCAACGAATAAGAAGCCAAAATGTAAATCTCACCTGATTTTGTTGCTACAGCTATTCCCCCCACCAACACACGTACACACTAACACACACATTGACTGACATACACACACACAGGCGTGGGCACCACCTCCTCGCACAGTGCTAGTAATCTAATTTTGTTTTTGAGAATTTGAAAGTCATAGAATAGTCCAAAAAGTAATAAGACACAAAAATAGACAAAATCAGAGACTGTTACTCTTGGGATTAAGCATTTATAGGTGAAGTTATGAATTCCATTCTTTTTGAAAATTATGGGATTGTATGTTTTGTTGAGGTTTGAACACCTTTACAGGGTTGAACACTCTGGTTGCAGGGCCTTGCTGTGGACAGTGTTTGTGTGCAATGGGGACATCTGTCTGGTTTGGGGGAGCCCAGAGTCTTGAGCAGCCAGCCTGGATGGGATGGTGTGGGAATTCTGTCAGGCTGTCAGAGTGTGGGCCTGATAGTGAGTGACTTTCAGATACTCTTGAGCTTTGGATGAGATGCAGATTTTGTCTTAGAAGGTTAATGCAAGTTTTGCTTTCCCTTTCCCCTTTGGGGTAGTTACCTGTATCACTGAAGAAGGCAGATGCTGCTGAAGCAGTGCTAAAATGACTGTGATTAGATGCGATTTATTTTCAGTGAAATTGTGGCATCTGAGATAGTAGTAGTGTTTTCCAACCTTTTTTATCTCACTGAACTTGAACCTGTAGTTAAACTTCTGCGGCATAATTACTTTATGTTGATTAAAAAAAAGAGTAAACAAAATAATATACTTAATGTTCTTTGAACGTCTTTCAAAAATAATTTAACTAGTGATCTTTAAAAACTTTCCAGGCATATCAGTTGAAAATAACTGCAATATTAGAATGAGGTTTCAGGATGAGCTGTGGAAGTTTAAATCCTGACTCCAGGCCTTCTTTTGTCTGTTAATACTATAGAAATATGTTGTCTGCTCTGGCTCTGACTCTAGGATAGTGGATTTCTTGAGAACTCTTGTTTTTGTGGTTTTGCTGGCTTTTCCCCCCTCTCTTTAAAAAACCTTAATCTCTAAACATATTATGATTTTATGTCTTTCTTCATTAAATTCCTTCACTGCCTTCCACCTGCAAGTAGAATAAAATCTAAATCTTGACAGGGTCTGTTACTGATGCCTGTAAGTGAGATGCTTCAATTAGGGCCCTATGTTCTCCCTTAGTAGCTTTTTTCTAAGTTGTGATTTTTCATAGTGATTAAATGAGGATGATCATAGCAATTTCTTCAGAGGCCTAGACTAAAATGAGGTAATAAAAAATATTTTTATGTTTATGTGAATAGGTTATAAATATTTATATTTCATGATATAAACATGTATTTATTTTTATCTAACTACTTTGGGGGCATAACTATGTTAAATAAAATATTAAATGTATGATACAAATATATTTTTATGAAGTTATTCCTTAACAGATATTATATCAAATATATGCCTTATATGGCAAAATATTCAGAAATTTTAATATACATTTATATACATGAATAAAATTGGAGAAAAGCCACAAAATATGACCAAAGAATTACTTCTAAATGGCAAATTTTCAAGTCATTTTACTTTTCTTTTTATACTTTTCTGCACTTTTTCTATGGAACAAGTGTTGCTATACTGTAATAAGAACCTGAAAAAAGTTTATTTTTTTGACCCAGTAATACTACTTTTAGGAAATCATTCTAAGAAAATAATCAGAGGTGAACTTGCAGGTTTGCATTCTAAGCTCATCCTAAATGAAATCAGGGGCTGGTTACATAAGTTATGGTCATATGATTAAATGCTTCTCAGATATTAAAGTCCATATTGTAGAAGAAAAAATAAAGACATCAAGATATACTTACAGTTAAAAATGTATTTATCAGTGAAAAAAGTCCATTAATACTATGGAAATTTGTTGTCTGCAAATATGAGGGAAAATATATTTGCATAAAATTTTAATCCAATTCTGTGCAGTTTATTCTCAAGTCATTGCAGTATTTGTTCAACCAGTTTCACATACAGTTTACAGTAACAGTAAACATTGGGAAGCACACATATATTCCCATTCTGAAAAAAGATATGTTATATATGCTGGAAAAAATGCAGCAAATATTAAGGTATGCCAAGTAATTTTTTGACAGCTCAGATGTGACATAAAATAATGTCCATAGACTTATAAAATAATTGAGATAAGTATCGGGAAATCTTGACAGTCACAAGTACATTTCCTGTGTTGCTGAATAAGGGTAGTTCTCTAAAAACTCCAAGATAAGACAGCTTGTATTTTGCCACCAGGAAATGTATCAAATCACCAATACCAAAATATGCTTTCATGAAAATTTAGTGTGGAAGTTGTACCAAAGAAAACAGCACTAGTCTCTTGAATACTGTAAAGAATCTGTTTAAAATTTCTTAGGTGTGTTCATGAAAAAGGAACTTTCCAAAAGAGCCTTTATCCTGGCTTTATCAACAGAAAAAGTGATAACTACTTAAATCTTTTTCGTGCTATCATTTTAAAATGTAGCTACAAAAGAGATAAAATCTAAATATAAGTTGAAAAAAAAAACAGCTTATGAAAAAAGTTGACTGGTGTGTCCTTTAGGCATGTAGATTTTAAACTGATAATATGTAGTTCTAAATAATGTACTTTTTTTTTTTTTTTTTGCCGGGGCTGGGTTTGAACCTGCCACCTCCGGCATATGGGGCTGGTGTCCTACTCCTTTAGGCCACAGACGCCACCTAAATAATGTATCTTAAGCTCTGGACCCCACTGTAGTAGGAAATTTCTCTCTTTCTTTCTCTGTCTCAGATAAGAAGTCACCTTAGAAAATGAAAAGAAGGCCGGTGCAGTGGCTCACACTGGTAATCCCAGCACTCTGGGAGTCAATCAAGGCAGGTTGATTGACGGAGCTCACAGGTTTAAGACCAGCCTGAGTAAGAGTGAGACCCCATCTCTAAAAATAGCTGGTTGTTGTGGCAGGAGCCTATAGTCCCAGCTACTTGGGAGGCTGAGGCAAGAGAATCGCTTGAGCTCAAGAGTTTGAAGTTGCTGTGAGCTGTGAAGCCACAGTACTCTACCAAGGGCGATAAAGTGAGGCTCTGTCTTAAAAAAAGAAAGAAAGAAAGAAAGAAAAACAAAGAAAGGAAAAAAAAGAAAAGAGAAATGGTGATATGTATGAATTCAAAACAAAATAATACTGTCGCCCTGGGTAGAGTGCTGTGGCACCATAGTTCACAGCAACCTCCAACTCTTGGGCTCAAGGTATCCTCTTGCCTCAGTTTTTCTATTTTTAGTAGAGACAGGCTGGTCCAGAACTGGTGAGCTCAAGCTATCCACCCGCCTCGGCCTCCCACAGTGCTAGGATTACTGGAGTGAGCCACCACGCCCGGCCTACTTTCCTTTTTTGAGTCAGTCTCACTATGTCACCCTCAGTAGAGTGCTGTAGCACCACAGCTCACAACAACTTCAAACTCTTGAGCTCAAGCAGTTCTCTTGCCTCACCCTCCTAGTAGCTGGGACTACAGGCACCCGCCACAATGTCTGGCTGTTTTTGTTGTTGTTGTTGTTGTTGTTGTTGTTGTTTAGCAGGCCCTGGTGGGCTTCAAACCCACCAGCCCCAGTGCATGTGGCTGGCCCCCTAACGACTGAACTACAGGTGCCGAGCCTGTTTTTTTCCTTTCTTAAACCATGTATACATTTTTTTTTACACCCTTTAGTCTTCCTTATATTTAATCTCTTAGATTTTTTAGTTTCAGAGAGACGTGCAAAATTTCTATTCTTTAGAAAAACAAGTTCTTAGTTTTATGTTCTTTTTAACGTTTAGATTTTAATGCTTTGTTTCCTTTTAAGAGTACAAGTGTGATGGTGCTACTCCCGCAGGCTGGCTTTCTTGTGTGCAGAGGGGGTGGCAGAAGGGGAACTGTGTTGCCCTCCCTGGCCCTCCCCCAGCTCTCATTTCCTGCCAAGAACACCCAAGCTACCGTTTTAACAGTAATTTCATTTTCACAGATAATAACTGCAGACGTTCACTTAATACATTATATAAAAAGGTGAATCCCTTTTGCTCACTCCTTCACCCTCCAAGCCTTGGTTTTCTTCACCATTCCCCAGGGGGAACAACATTATGAGTTTGATGTATCTCCTTCCAGAATCTCCCTTCCTTTTATTTCTTACTTTTACATATGTGGCTGTAGTCTCTGAAAATCTACTGTATTGCTTTGGTATTTAAAAAAAATAGCTGGTATGATTTTTTGTTGTAGTGCAACTTGCTTAATTTCTATTTTGGAAGATAGAGTGCATTATTCTCGACTGCTGCATACTATCCCGGAGTAAGACTGCAGCTTAGGTTGTCTCCCCATTCCTTTACTGAAGGACACTGTCTGTCTGTTCAGGATCATGCATGGTGCTGTGGTGAGACTCCATGGATGTGGCCTGTCGAGCACATCTGTGTTGTTTCAAGGAATGGGCTTGCTAGTTTGTTCTCCTGTATGTCTAGTAGTTTTTACTTCTTGTCCTTTGAACGTGGGTTGTTAGGTGCTGGCCACGTATTCAAGATACCTTTCTTAAATACTAATATTTTTATGATAGGTGACTGCTTTTACAGTAAAAGGTTCAGGCTAATGCAGTGTGTACCCTTCTGAGTCATTGTCTCTCTCACTTTCCTGACTTACAAATTGCCTAAACAATGATGTAACCTCTAGATCACAATGGGGGAAAGAGGTTTTCCTCATTATTCTAACAATTTATTCTAAGAGAATAATCTGGGATGTGTGCAAGATGAATGAAAAAGCCCCTTAATGCAGTATTATTTTTAATAGTAAAGAAATGGAAGATTGCTTACAATAAACTTTGATATATCCACATGCTAAAAATTAAAAACATTAAAAATATACCGGAGAAGAATATTTTAATAGTAGGTGGTAAATTTTCATCATTAAAATTAAGGGAAAAACAGCAACAACAGATGCATACACCTGCCTTTGGCCCTTTATTTCAGTTTTTACATCAGTGCATGTGTGTTGGGGTGTATAATGATGGGACCACCTCATAATTCATGTATTTTAAATTTTTACAAACAAAACCACAGCTATAGAGGGCGGGCTTCACAGCTCAGGCTTACAATCCTAGCACTCTAGGAGGCCTAGAGGGGTGGATTGCCTGAGCTCAGGAGTGGGGAGACCAGCCTGAGCAGGAGTGAGACCCCATCTCTAAAAATAGCCGGGCCTTGTGATGCCTGTAGTCCCAGATACTCGGAGTTTGAGGTCGCTGTGAGCTATGAGGACAGGAGACTCTACAACTCTACAGAGGGGAACAAAATGAGACTCTGTCTCAAAAAAATAAACAAGCAAGCAAACAAACAAAACAAAGCAAAACCCAGAGGTATCATAATCAGGAGGGGGAAAGGTGTTTTTCAAAGGAGAGCTAAAAGTTTTCAAAATCTTTTGGACCACTTATAAAAAAATAACGAAAATATAGTCGAATGTCCAACTCCACAGTGTTTTTACTTAAGCCTAGAAAAGATGTACAAATAGATGTTGAAAGTGCACGGGCTGCGGTTCGCTCCATCACGGCTCCTACGGGTTGGGGTTTGCGTTCGGGCCGCGAGTGTTAGAGAAAGCCAGAGACTGAGCGCGCGGGACCCCGGAACCCCTCTGCTCTGCCGCAGGAGGAAACAGGGCGGAATAGCTCAAGGCTATTCGAGGGTGAGGAAGTGTCCAGGGAAGGCTTCACGTGGCAGCCGTCCAGGGCCACCTCTCACCAGGAAGGGAGCTCCTGCTAAGGCTTCTCTGATCCCAGTGCAATTTCCACCTTTCAGCTGAGCAAACGGGAAAGCTGCGAGGGAGAAGCGCCCAGGGTCCTGCGACCCTGGGGCCAGCGCCCCACCAGCGCAGCTTTTTCCTTTTTGCAGGTTAACTTTTGTTTGGCCCTCTGTGGTTGCTGGGCTTTATTCTAAATGCACAGGAGGTGCTATCTGCGTAGTCAGAAGGACTTTAGGAGATGTTTACGGAGGAGGAAACGCACGAGCCGCCCATCCCAGGCGCAGGTGTCACAGTCGGTTCCGATCCAAGGCTCAGCCCCGGCTCTTCGACACAGACCGCTGCCTCCCCGGCAGTAGGGGCCTGGCTGGGTCCAGTTCTTAGGAAGGGTCAGGTGTGGTGTTGCTCCGCAGAGCAGGAAGGGTGGGGACAAGCTGTTCAGGGTGGTTAAGCTTTGGGCTCAAGAGAAACCCGGACCGTGGGCCGCTGGTATCAAAACTGGAGTTTCCTTTAAAAACATGTTTACAAGTGAAAAGGCCACAAACCCTGATTTAGACACTGACTCTGAAGGTTGAAAGGGCTGTCAGGGTTGACTGGTTCAGTTTCCAGGCAGAGGTTCCTGAGCAGGTGATGATACCCGAATTGCGTTTTCAGTAGGTCCTTGGTCTGGGTGATTTGACCAATGAATCCAGGACCACAGGTCAGTAGTAAGACAGGATTTATTTACGGAAAAGAATACAGAAACACCAAAGCTCCTGGCAGAGAGAAACAAACCAAGTGGGGGAAAAAAGTTCTCTCTGGCTCTCTGTTTCTCTCCAGGCCTTTTGTCCAGGGGTATATACAGTTGCGTGGGGTAGTTACATTTAGCTGGGTCTTGGTAGGAAATGAATGGCTGTAATCCCTTTCAGTCAGAGGCCTAGGAAACGTGCACAAAATTGACCAGGCCTAGGAAATGGGGAGACCGAAAGTGCTGGTGTCTCCCCAGCAGTTGTCTGGAGCCTCCTACAGGCACCCCCTGCCTACCCTCCAGAGCCTGGTTCCTGTCTGCCCCTCAGCTCCACCAAGCTGGCTGGGGAGCCACCTGTCCCATATCAGTGAGGGGACAATGTTGCTCCAGGCCTTCCTACTGCCATTATTTCAGGCAGATCCCATTGCTCCTGCCCTCCCCTGCCTAACCGCTGCCTCCTCCTAATAGGTCTTTATAGGTCTCCTGCTTCCAAGTCTTCCAATCTGTCCTCGGAGCTATAGTTGTTAATCCCAAATTAGATGATGTCATTCCCATTTTTACAATCCATTCTAAGTTCCCCACCTCCTCCAGGACAGAGCCTCCCCCTGCCCCGGGCGAGGCCTCTGTGGTTTAGGTCCTGACCACAGCTCCATCCCTTTGTCTCATCACTCTTCATCCAGAACCTTTGTGGTTACTTTATTGAAGTCCTTTGAGCCTGCCTGACCTGACTAGAAAGTTCTACCCTCAACTTTTGCATAATTCTTTCTTGCCAGAATTGTGCTTCCTGGCTTCCTCCCCGAAGGTCTCTTCCTTAGAGTAAGCCCTTTCCCCATCCTGAGTTGGCTGCTGCACCCTGGTCACAACTCTGGGATAACTGGCTTGTTTACCTACCTTCCTAAATGGTATGCGGGAACATGTCCCGTGCGGTTTTTGTTTCCCCTTCCCTGTATCCACAGCACAATGTCTGGCATAAAGTAGATGCCGTGGCATTTGATGAAGGGACAAACCAGCATGTGGTACTTTTCTTGCTCATCTGAATGTCACTTTATATTTTGACCAGGTCACTACAACAATTCCTACCTTTTCAAGACTATGGCATTCAGTACATGCCTCTATCGCATTGCGGAAGAAATAGACAGCAATGACCTGGCCTCCCTCAAATTCCTAAGTCTGGATTACATCCCACAAAAGAAGCAGGAACCCATTGAGGATGCCCTGATATTATTCCAGACACTTCGGGAAAAGAGAATGTTGGAGGAAGGCAATCTGTCCTTCCTGAAGGAGCTACTGTTCAGAATCGACAGGCTGGATCTGCTGGTTAACTACCTGGGCACCAGCAAGGAGGAGATGGTGAGAGAACTAACACAGGGCACAGCTCAAATTTCTGCCTACAGGTGGGTAGAAAATCCGCAGCAGCGTGGGGGCTGGGAGGTGGGGGTCAAATAGAAAACCTTTGTGGGCAGGGCTGGTTGGAGCTCGTTTGGGGAGAAGCCAGGGAGTGTATGGAAAAAGCATTCCCCAAACAGAGGAACTGAGAGACTAAAACTAAAAGTCCAGCTTGGGGAGTGACGTGAGTTTATCAGAATTTACTCTGTAGGGCACTTGCTCATCCGTGGCACAGGAGCCTTTTGTTAGCAAAATCTGCATCAGCTCCCCTGTGCTGTGGCTTTAAATCTTCCTACCCCAATGCCTGATGCAAAGTTTTTACATTATATCTTTGCTTGTTTGCAGGTGAAATAAATCTGGCTGGCATAGTACTGTCATGATCAGCCGTCATGCAAGCCATGTTAGGGGTTGCGGGGATTTTAGTGAAGCAGCCAGGGCTGATTTGTGCCCCCGTCTCAAGGCAAGAAAGTGCTGAGGCACCAAGAAAGAGCTGGACACTTTCCCTGGGCTGCCTTGTTATCTTGGTACCTGCCTAGTCTACTTTGTAACAATTTTGCTCAGTGCTCCAGGCTAGCACAAGTGTTTCTGTTATGTGGGGAGGAACTTGCATTTTCCGCTCAGGGCCTGTCTGTGAGGGGTCATTTGGGAGGCTCTGAGATGTCCCACCCTGGCCAGATTAAGAAATTGAGAGGTCCATATATAATTCAGGATAAAAATATGCTAAAATCCTAAGACACAAATTTATATTTTCAAAGTGAAACTTAAGGTATGATGAAATTAAAATAGAATGTTCCTAAATGTTTTAATTTCTCTCTCTCGCTCTCCCCTTCATCTGGCTGCCTCTGCCTTGCTGGTGCCCACACCATATGCTCACTTTGCCTATTCATGAGAAAAGCAACGCTGCTTCGCACCTGCTTGGGGACGCCTTTGGAAATGTTCACTGGGGTAAAAGGCTTTTCTTCTGCACTTAAAGACTCACATGACGGTGTTCTCTGATGAGGTGTGTGCTACCAGGCCTGGCCCTGCAGACACGAGCTAGGCTATGCTGTGATTCTGAGGCTCCACACGACGACAGCTGTGCCTTATGCAGTCCTGCCACAGGCTGTGAAACTCAGCTTCTCTCACCCTCAGGAGAGTGGGTGACCACAGGTGTGATAGATAACAAGACACACTCAGTTACAACTTCATGATTCTGTGACAAGACATTAAAAAGAAAAGCACTTTCACTCTTTCAACATCTCGTTATTGGACGCTCCTTAAAGTATGTTTCAGCTTTCCTTTCAGAAAACCTCTACTTAAGCCTTAGTTCTGCCCATTAAATTTTCAACTGTGGCAAGTGAGAGAGAAAGGCTTATGACCAGCGTTGATGGGCACTGTCCTCTGATAGCCCAAGCTATTAATGTTGCTTTTATTTTCAGAGACCTGTGGTTCTGGCGTGTTCCTTGTCATATGTCTCCCTACTTGAGGCTTGACCATTTTATTTTAAATGACAGGGGATATGTTGGTTGTATTAGTTTCCGGGGCTGCTGTAACAAAGTGCTATAATACAAACTGGGTAGCTTTAAAAGTAGAGAATTTGGCCGGGCGCAGTGGCTCATGCCTATAATCCCAGCACTCTGGGAGATCAAGGCAGGTGGATTGCCCTGAGCTCACAAGTTTGAGACCAGCTTGAGCAAGAGTGAGACCCTGTCTCTAAAAATAGCTGGGTGTTGTGGCGGGCACCTGCGGTCCCAGCTACTTAGGAGGCTGAGGCAAGAGAATCGCTTGTGCCCAAGAGTTGAAGGTTGCTGTGAGCTATGATTCTACAGAGGGCAACAATGTGAGACTCTGTCTAAATAATAATAATGTTAATAATAACAATAATGATAAAAAGTAGAAAAATTTATTTTTCATAATTCTGGAGATTCAAAGTCAGAAATCAAGATGTCAGTACATTGGTTCCTTTTTGGAGGCTCTGAGAAAGAATCTGTTTCAAGGCTGGGTGTGGTGACCCATGCCAGTAATCCTAGCATTCTGGGAGACCCATGTGGGTGGATTGCTTGAGCTCAGCAGTTCCAGACCAGCCTGAGCAAGAGTGAGACCCCATCTCTACTCAAAATAGAAAAATTAGATGGGTGTGGTGGTGCATACCTGTAGTCCCAGCTACTCGGAAGGCTGAGGCAAGAGGATCGCTTGAGCTCAGGAGTTTGAGGTTGCTGTGAGCTGTGACGTGATGGCACTCTATCCAGGGCACAGAGTGAGACTCTGTCTCAAGAAAAAAAAAGATTCAGATTTTAGAGCATTTCAGACCTCACATTTTCAGAATAGGGATGCTCAGCCTATATTTAAGAAAAAAGATTGATTAAAAAAATAAAAATAAAAAGGGAGAGTCCGTTCCCTGCCTTTCTTCTAGTTTCCGGAGGTTGTGTTAGTCTTATTGCTCCTTGTCCTGCAGACACAACCCTGTAATCCGCGTTCAGTCCTCTTCTCTGTGTCTGTTTGTCCTCCCTAATCCAATCATAGCCTCACCGTAATGAGATCTCATCTGCAAAGATCCTATGTACACAGAAGGTCACAATCTCATGTTCTTGGGAGACATGAAATTTTGGCAAGAGGGGAAGACACTATTCAACCCAGTACACTGGATAGCTTTGGTTTACTAGAATTGTGAAGTCTTTACAAGAGATTTATTCATTAAGGCTCCAGTAAATCCTAAGAAACTACGGCCCCCAAAGTAGAACAGCGTGGGATTTCACCTTGTGTCTACTGTCTTGGCCCTCAGAAGGTTCTAATTCTGCCGTGTGAGCTAGGCTGAGGCAAACTGCTAATGCTAGACAGTCTGTACCTTCCAGGCAGAGGCCTGAGAGTCGCCTAACAAGGGAATGAAGGGGCTGTTAAAATCTTTAACACATTGGCTTAGGGTCAAAAGGGTTAGCATAATCATGACCTATTACTTGCTAGTCATCATTGACTATTAACCAAAAGGTAAAAAATACCCTAGTGCAGTCACTTAAAATGGTAAAAATGCAACAGCATTTCATTTTCAAATTATAATTGCTACCTATAAAATAAGTATCTTATAAACTATCCAGGTTTGTTACTAGATAATGATGCCACCAGAAAACCTATAAATTTCAATAATGAAAAACTAACAAGACAAAGTGCCCTGTAGTAAAGTTAAAACCATTAGAGTAGCTTTCGATTGGATCTGATCTTGGCCAGACTGAAAGTTCTAGAGAAATACTTCTAGGGTAGAGATTCCATAAAAAGAAGGATGAGACGGATAATAATACTGATAATTTCTATTTATATACTACTTTTATTTTCAGAATTGAAATTTTCTGATTTTATCTTGAAGTCAACATGTTTTATGTTACATTCACTTTTCCTTACACCATAATATTGAAAGGTTTGCTGCTGATTTATGAAATATTCCTTTGTTCACCTAACCTATTCAATAAGCATATTCAAAGAGTTTAACTATGCCAGGTGTAGATTAGAAAATAATAGTGTTTATGTGTTATTGAGCACTGGGTTAAGTACTTCATGTGGAAGTATTCCTTCAGTGCTTCACACCATCCTATGATGTTGGATGTACATTTGTCTTCTATCTATATACATGAGGGAAAAATGTGTAACCTGTCTAAAGTCACCCAGCTCAAAGATTGTGGAACCAAGATTCTGATACCAATGGGCTGGGCACCCCGTACTTAAATACTGTACCTCATAGCCCTCTGGGTTTATGAAAATAATTTTTAATTTTTTGAGATGGTGTCTCACTTTGTCACCCATGGTAGGGTGCTGTGGCATCATAACTCACAGCAACCTCAAACTCTTGGGTTCAAGTGATTCTTTTGCCTCAGCCTCTTGAGTACCTGGGACTACAGGTGCTGGCCACAATGGCCACTATTTTTAGACATGGGGTCTTGCTCTTGCTCAGGCTGGTCTCGAACTCCTGAGCTCAGGCAATCCACCCGTCTCAGCCTCCCAGAGTGCTGGGATTACAGGCATGAGCCACCTTGCCTGGCCTGGGTTTATGAAAATAAAAAGGGGCTCGTGTCTATAATCCAATCACTGAGAGGCAGAGGTGGGAATTTGAGACCAGCCTGGGCAATATAGGGAGACCCCATCTCTTAAAAATACGAATTAGCCAGGCATTGGGGCCCGCACTTGTATTCTCAGCTACTAGGGAGACTGAGACAAGAGGATCACTTGAGCCCAGGAGTTTGGGGCTGAGGTGAGCTATGATCCCACTACTTCATTCCAGTCTGGACACCAATAGAGAGAGACACCTGTCCCCCCACCAAAAAAAAATTAAAAATTAAAAAAAAAATAAGTAAATAAAAAGGACAGAGACCCAAGCTATTAGGGAACTTGGGCACTTTCATAAATAGAGAATTATAATATGCATGCTGTCTTTCCAGTGATACTCAAGCACAGTAGAGTGAATGTGGCCCTGGGGACACTGAGGCAGGGCCTGGGCTGTGCGTGGGTGAGCAGGTGTCTGCAGAAAGGGTGTGGGGACTCAGCATAAAGGGGTGAGAGGGCAGGGTCTCTGGGTGTGTCTGGTGGTTGCGAGGGCTGTGGTGAGCCTGTGTTTGTGGTCTTTCTATTCTTGAGCCTAATGTCTGGCCTTCCTGAAGGTAACGACTGACTAATTTTCCTTAGGGGTGTGATGATCCAATCTGCATTTTGAAAAGCATCATTTCCAAAAGGCAAAGCTTTTTGTTTTTTAAATTGCAACAAGGTCTTGATTTAATAGTGAAAGACAAAGGAAAAACAAGATTCATTTACCTGAAATAAACTGAAAGAAAAAGTTGATAAACCTTTTTAAATTGTTAGGGTGGGCATGACAAGTTGATAATAGTTTGGCATGAGTCAACAGACTTCTGTGTCACTCTACCAGCCTCTTTCCAAGGGCTCAACTCACAAATCATGTCATTAACTGGCTTTCTTTTGAAGGGGGGTGGGGACCATTGGAGTCAAGTCCACTGTGACTCCATTTATCAAATGGGAAATTATTTAAGAAAGCATTTCTGAAGTGTCTTTATTCCCCATCACAGGGTCATGCTTTTTAACATAGCAGAAGATATAGACAAACTGGAATTGAGATCTTTTAAGTTTTTTTTGAAAAAGGAGATTCCCAAATGTAAACTGGAAGATGACATGGTAAGACCTGGCATCCTGTCAAGATTTAGTCCTAAGAATTCATCAGCAAGTGGGGATAGCTGAGACCAAAGAGAGGGCTTATTCTGGCGAGAGCAAACTGGATTCTCACTTTTTAACCAGAAAGAAGAAAATTGTAGGCGCTATTCCCTTATACTGTGAAGTGCCGCTCACATTAATTACTGGGAGCGAGGCGGGGCCAGGAGCCAGGAGGAGGAGTCTGGTTGCACAGGCACAGCGCAGGCGGGACCCAGCAGAGCCTAGAAGGGTCGGGGCGGGTGCAACACGTTTTCCCCACTTTTGCAGCCCTGAAGCAACCTAGAGCCTGGGACTGTGTGTGTCTGTGTTCTGTGTCTGTGTGTCTTGGAGTGTTGTGTGTGTACTGTATGCGTGTCTCCACTTATGTGTCTCTCCCTGTGTGTGGTGTATCTGTGTGTGTGTGGGGCGCGGTCTAATGCCATGGGTCTGTATTTATGCTTCTGCATTTGTGTGTGTCCCTGAGGGTGTGTGTGTGTTATATGTGTCTCTGTGTGTCTCTCCATGCCTGTATGTGTTATGTGTGCCTGTATGCACATGTTTATAAGAGTTTGTGTGTGTTCTGTGTGTGGTGTGTGTCTGTGTGTGTTCTCTGTGTGGTGTGTGTCTGTGCGTGGTGTGTGGTGTGTGTCTCTGTGTGGTGTGTGTCTCTCTGAATGCTGTGTGCATGTGTGTGGTGTGTAGTGTGTGTCTCTGTGTGGTATGTGTCTCTCTGCGAGTGCTGTGTGTATGTATCTTTTTGTCTGTGTGTATGTTGTGTGTGTCTCTGTGTGGTGTGGGTGTGTGTCTGTGTGTGGTATGTGTCTGTGTGTGTCTGTGAATGCAGGTCTGGAAGGGAGCAGGTGCCAGATGCAGTGTTGGGGTGTGAAGAGGTCCCAGGCTGTCACCATGGTGACTGGGTGCTGTGTCTCAGCCAGGCAATCTCACTGCCGGCCTCCATTGGCAGTTTGAGCCCAGGGATTGGGGACAGACACTGGCTTCTCCTCTGTCCTCTCACCTCTGTCGTTCTGGGCCAGGAAAAATAACCACCTGCCAGTAGTCTGCCTGCTACGTGAACTCTCAGGGAGTTGGCTTGGGAAGTGAGGGCCGGCCCTTGATTTAGAGAAAGTAGAAGTAAAAAAAAAAAAAAAAAGGATCTAATCTAAAAACTAATGTGGCTCAATCCACTCTTCCAACTTTCTCTTCCTCCTAGACCTTGCTTGATATTTTTGTAGAAATGGAGAAGAGGGTCATCCTGGGGGAAGGAAACTTGGACACTCTGAAAAGAATCTGTAGCCAAATCAACAAGAGCCTGCTGAAGAAAATCACTGATTATGAGGAATTAAGCAGAGGTACGAACACCCTGCCAGCGGCGAGTCAGCCATGTGTATTCTGATTTTGACAAATCCTCCCATGTCACAACTGCTTCTAATCAAATATCTTGTGGGGGGTGTTCTCTTTCAATTCAGAGAGAAGACTGAGCTTTGAAAGAAGTACAGATGAATTTTCAAATGGTACTGTTTGGAAAAATGTTTTTAAGACCCACTTCATTGGCTCTGCACCTATGGCTCAAGTGGCTAAGGCGCCAGCCACATACATCTGAGCTGGCCGGTTCGAATCCAGCCTGGGCCCGCCAAACAACAATCACAGCTGCAACCAAAAAATAGCTGGGTGTTGTGGCGGGTGCCTGTAGTCACAGCTACTTGGGAGGCGGAGGCAGGAGACTCGCTTGAGCCCAGGAGTTAGAGGTTGTTGTGAGCTGCAATGCCAGAGCACTCTATTCAGGGTGACAGCTGGAGGCTCTGTTTCAAAAAAAAGGACCCCTTTCATTAATTTACTGCTCCTGTCTTCATTCCTCCCCACAACCTCCCAGCTGCATCCAGATCTTGCTGGACCTGCTCTCCTAATATCAGCAGGACCGTTTGCAGTGGGGACTCAGGGTTACCTTCTCTACACTTTGAAAGATGTAGAAAGAATTGTCAAAAGGCATAGACTCTGCAGCCCCAGGCTGCAAAGTTTGAAATTGGTGCAGAACTAGTAAGAAATACTCAATTTTTTTTCTGTGTGAGATTTTTGTCCTTTCTCCTGTACTGCCTGTATTGTGCACTGGGGAGCTGGATTCAAATTATTTTTCCAAACTTCCTTGAAGTTACTTCCTCTTTCAACGGTTTCAACACTCAGGCACTCAATTTCCTCTTTCTCTTTTTCTACCTAAGTAAGCTAGGCTGAACTGGGAGAAGGAACTCCCAAGGATCTCCTTCAAAATTTTGATTAATCAAATATTCTTTCTTATTATAAAAAGTACTTGTACTCACTGAGGATGATTTTAAATTCCATGTCCCTTGTTTTTTTACCCTGGCTCTTTGTGGAGCACATCCCTTTAATTAAATCTGAGTGATGTCCATGAAGCCAGTCTTTCCCTGTTCCCTGGCCTGCTTGAGCCCAAGACTTTAAGGAGTAAAGTTGTTTTTTTTTTTTTTTTTTAAATTTCAGCTTGATATGAGGGTACAAATATTTCAGTTCCATAGTTTTCATTTCTAAGGTAACATTCCAGTTGTAGTTGAGCCTTCAGCCAGGGGGTGCTGAACACCCTCACACTGTGCACCTTAGTTGAGATCTCAACAATCCCCCTTCCTTCTCCCAAGGAGTATTTTTCAATCAGTAATTCATCCTGACCTAGGGGCTTTATTAATATCTCACAAATACTACGAAATTCAACCTGGCCTTGTGGAGGAGTACAGAATGAAAAGCACTTCTTGGTATGTTTTTCCCTTTGGCAATGAGACAATTTGATCTCGTGTTTGAGAAGGGTGTTAATCGCCTTGCCTGCAGAATCGCTGTGGACCGAAAGGGATGATGTCCAAGGCAGTCTGTAAATTTTCATTTTAAAAGGGACCTCACGTTTTCCTAGATGTTAAGTATTTCTTTAGCAAGGGACCTTTCTCGCTGTGTCTCATTCCAGATGTGTGTCTCCTTTGTTTGTAGGGGAAGAGTCACTCAGAATGCTGGCAATCTCGGACTGTCCAGGAGAACAAGACAGTGCGTCACAGGTACAGGAGACCTCCAAATCCGCTTCCTTTACGTTGCAGATTCCAGTTGTTGTATTTGTTAGCTTTTTTGTTTGTTTCCCAAGCTGCCAGAGAAACCAATAAGGGGCAGAAACTTCTTGAAAATTTCGAAAACTGTAGAAAAAACTTACAAAAAGATTAAGTTTAAAAAGTGACAGTTTCTAAAATGTGGCCTCTGCGGTTTCCTATACATTAATTTTTTTATTATTGTTATTTTAAAACCAAAGCAAAAGGCTGGGCACGTTGGCTCACGCCTGTAATCCCAGCACTCTGGGAGGCCAAGGTGGGTGGATGGCCTGAGCCACAGGTTGGAGACCAGCCTGAGCCAAAGTTTGGAGACCAGCCTGAGCCAGAGCAAGACCCTGTCTCTAAAAATAGCAGGATGATGTGGCCCGTGCCTGTAGTCCCAGCTACTTGGGAGGCTGAGGCACGAGAGTTTCGTGAGCCCAAGAGTTTGAAGTTGCTGGGAGCTATGATGCCGTGGCACTCTACTGGGGGTGATAAACTGAGACGCTGTCTCAAAAAATAAATAACAAACAAACAAATAACTAAAGCAAAGGTGTTGGAATATTATTCTAGGTGCTGGGAGCAGAGGGGTCGATGCCTCTTCCCGAATCTAGTGGCTGTATCAGCCTCAGTAGGGGAGGAGTTTAGCAGAATTGGAAAAGCAAAGCCTTTCTTGAAACTTGACATTTCAAAAATCTTTCCCTTTGGGAATGTAAGCAGTATACTCTCATAATCTAGCTGTCTCTGTGTTACCATCTCCATGAGCTACCAGAAAAATTTCCTTTCTGGACAAAATGCCTTCTATTTATATAACCTTCAATAGTCTGCTAAATATGTATTAGCTCATTCATTTCCCTCCCCTCTCCCCTGCCCCCATGGCAGAAAGCAGAGGCAGCCCTGAATGTGTGAAGTAGGCTTGAGAGAAGCTATTCCCTGCTGTGGACTTCTGGGAAAATTACCAGACCTCTCTCAGTCTGAAAATCAAGGATTGACCAAAGTAATGTGGCTCTTTGTAAGCAGTGCACGTTGCCCCCTTTGAATACCTAGAGATACCAAGTTTCAATATCTTGGTGGATTTTAGTATTTCAACTTAGTAAATAACACACTTAATGTACTTGGCAAGTACTTAGCATACATAATAGTAAACAGTAAATCCTTAATATACTTAGGAAGTACTTAACAAAATACATAATATTCTAGTACTAAGATTCTAGATTACTTGCTGAAAGTCTTAAGGTTATGAAGTAGCAGAGCCAGGAATTTGGCTTCCCAGCCTGGCGCTTTTCTCTCTCCCTCAAGGGGCTGTCAGACTTCCACTTAAATGCTGGGTGTCTCAGCACTGAAACAGCCCTAGGAAATAAGCAGGACACAGGGCCACCTGGGACAGGAGCCATCAGCTACTGCAGTCTGGACGTTGTAACCTACAGCGTAGCCAAGATCTGCCCAGCAGCCACTGTGTGTCTGAGAGCTGGATTATAACATTAGATTTAAAAATCTTGCAACTACACTGTGTCATGCATGAAGGTCAGGCCCTGAGCTATTGACTGAGATGCACAGATGAGTTGAGTGGATAGCCAGGAGACTCCCAAGGTCCTGGAGAGCCAACCCAAAGACGTTCACCCATTCAGGAACAAGCTCTCACAGGTTAGTGTGTCCTAGTGCCTGGCACGGATGTTATCTGCCTCCAGGAGTCTTCTTTATGGTAAGGGAAGCAGAAACGAGAACAAATGATGATAACACAGTATTATGACAATGTTAATATGTGTGCAAAGTGCTCAGGGGTCCCAAATATTGGGACAGTGACTTTACAGATAAATACAGGGTGGAGGTCTCAGGGGTCCCATGTGAGTGGAATGGGGGGCAAAACTTCTTCAGGGAATGATCCCATGGTGGGGTGCGGTAGGGCTGGCGTTCTTGCTTCCTTCTCTGGCTTAGGCCTAACATCTCACTGGGGATCTGTTTGTCCACATCTCAAGTATGTGAACCATAGAGTCAGCTCCTGGGTTGGCTTTCTGTTTTTCAGACATCTGACAAAGTTTATCCAATGAAAAGCAAACCTCGTGGATACTGTTTGATCTTCAACAATTATGATTTTAGCACAGCACGAAGAACAGGAAAACTGCAGAGAATGAGAGATCGAAATGGAACACACCTGGATGCAGGTACAGTAGAATCCAGAAGAGAGAAGTGAAATATTTTTTATACCTTATTTATTTATCTACTTATTTATTTACTTTATTTTACATTTTTATTTATTCATTTTTTGAGGCAGAGTCTCACTTTGTCATACTTGGCAGAGTGCTGTGGCATCACAGCTCACAGCAACCTTAAACTCTTGGGCTTACGTGATTCTCTTGCTTCAGCCTCCCTAGCAGCTGGGACTATAGGCACCTGCCCGATGCTTACCTATTTTTAGAGATGAGGTCTCGCTCTGGCTTAGGCTGGTCTTGAACTCGTGACCTCAGGCAATCCACTCGCCTCAGCCTCCCAGAGTGCTAGGATTACAGGTGTGAGCCACCGCACCCCGCCATTAATTTTTATTTTTTATTTTTTTGAGTCAGATTCTAACTCTGTTGCTCAGGCTAGCATGCCATGGAGTCAGCCTAACTCACAGCAATCTCAAACTCCTGGGTTCAAGCAATCCTTCTGCCTCAGCCACTCCAGTAGCTAAGACTACAGGCACCCACCGTAATGCTCTCCTAATTTTTCTATTTTTTTTTTTTTTTTAGTCGAGACAAGGTCTTACTCAATCTTGCTTAGGCTGGTCTTTTTTTTTTTTTTTTTTTTTTTCTGTACCAGAATGCTTATTGTAGCCCAATTCATAATTGCTAAGTCATGAAAGAATCCCAAGTGCCCATCAACCCATGAATGGACTAGCAAATCGTGTCACATATATACCATGGAATATCATGCAGCCTCAAAGAAAGATGGAGACTTTACCTCTTTCATATTTACATGGGTGGAGATGGAACACATTCTTCCTAGCAAGGCATCTCAGGAATGGAAGAAAAAGCATCCAATGCACTCAGCCCTACCACGAAGCCAAATCATAGCTTTCACATGAAGGCTATAACCCAACCACAGCACAAGACCATGAGGAAAGGGCCAAGGAAGGGGAAAGAAGGGGGGAGGTTAGGGTAGAAGGAGGGTGATGGGTGGGGCCACACCTAAGGTGCATCTTAGAATGGGTACAGGCAAAACTTACTAAAGGCAGAATACGTACAATAACTAAGAAAATGCAATGAAGGCTATGTTGAACAGTTTGATAAGAATATTTCAGATTGTATTGAAACCAGTGCATTGTACCCCTTGACTGCACTAATGTACACAGCTATGATTTAACAATAAAAAAAATAAAAAATAAACAAAAAAAGAAAAGAAAATGTTCATACTCACTAGAAAACGCATTTGATTTTTTTTTTAAATAGTGGGGTACGACTTCGTCAAGGATTTTAAAAAGCTTAGGCTGGTCTTGAGCTCCCAAGCTCAAGTGATCCTTCTGCCTCTGCCTCCCAAGTAGTTGGGACTACAGGTGCCCGCCACAACGCCTGGCTATTTTTTGGTTGCAGCCATCATTGTTGTTTGGCAGGCCTGGGCTGGATTTGAACCCGCCAGCTCAGGTGTATGTGGCTGGTGCCTTAGCCACTTGAGCTACAGGCACCAAGCCGCAAGGTTTGCTTTTAATGCAGCAAAATTAATAGTGCTTCTGTGGAATACATGAGGGGAAAAAATCGACTTGGCTTCAAGACTCTTATAGAGGCTACGTTTATAGAAGTAGGGCAATTGCAACAGAAATTGTGGATTTTTTTTTTTTAAATTAAATCATAGCTGTGTACATTAATGCAATTTTGGGGTATAATGTGCTGGTTTTATATACCATTTGAAATATTTTCATCAAACTGGTTAACATAGCCTTCACTACATTTTCTTAGTTATTATGTTAAGACATTTATACTCTACACTTAGTAAATTTAACATGTATCCTTATAAAATGCACCGTAGGTGTAGTCCCACCAATTACCCTCCCTTCACCCATACCTCCTTCCCTACCCTCCCTCTCCTCTTTCCCCTTCTTCTTGGGCTATACTTGGGTTCTAGCTTTCATATGAAAGCTATAAATTGTTTTCATAGTAGGGCTGAGTACACTGGATACTTTTTCTTCCATTCTTGAGATACTTTTCTAAGAAGAATATGTTCCAGCTCCATCCATGTAAACATGAAAGAGGTAAAGTCTCCGTCTTTTTTTAAGGCTACATAATATTCCATGGTATACATGTACCACAATTTGCTAGTCCATTGTGGGTCGATGGGCACTTGGGCTTCTTCCATGACTTAGCAATTATGAATTGGGCTGCGATAAACATTCTGGTGCAAATATCTTTGTTATAAAATGATTTTTGGTCTTTTGGATATATACATAGTAGAGGAACTGAAGGATCAAATGGCAGGTCTATTTTTAGATCCCTAAGTGATCTCCAAACTTCTTTCCAAAAGGAACATAGTAGTCTGCATTCCCATCAGCATTCCCATCAGTTCCCTTTTCTTCACATCCACACCAGCATCTCTGGTTTGGGGATTTTGTGATGTGGGCTAATCTTACTGGGGTTAGATGGTATCTCAAAGTGGTTTTGATTTGCATTTCTCTGATGATTAAGGATGATGAACATTTTTTCATGTGTCTGTAGACCTTGCACCTGTCTTCTTCAGAGAAGTTTCTCTTCAAGTCCCTTGACCACCCTGAGATGGGATCACTTGTTCTTTTCTTGCTAATTCATTTGAGTTCTCTGTAGATTCTGGTTATTAAACCTTTGTCGGAGACTTATCTTCTCCCATTCTGAGGGCTGTCTGCTTGCTTTACTTACGGTGTTTTTAGCCGTGCAGAAGCTTTTTAGTTTAATCAGATCCCAGTAATGTATTTTTGGTGTTGCTTCAATTGCTCTGGGGGTCCTCCTCATAAAATATTCTCCTACGCCGATTTCTTCAAGGGTTTTCCCTGCACTCTCTTCTAGTATTTTTATAGTTTCATGTCTTAAGTTTAAATCTTTAATCCAGTGAGAGTCTATCTTAGTTAATGGCCAAAGGTGTGGGTCCAGTTTCAGTCTTCTACAGGTTGCCAGCCAGTTCACCCAACACCATTTGTTAAATAGGGAATCTTTTCCCCACTGAATGTTTTTAATTGGCTTGTCAAAGATCAAATAATGGTAAGTAGCTGGGTTCATCTCTTGGTTCTCTATTCTGTTCTATACATCTACCTCTGTGTTTTTGTGCCAGTACTATGCAGTTTTTTTTTTTTTTTTGTTGTTGTTGTTGTTGTCTGTTTGTTTGTTTTTGAGACTGAGCCTCAAGCTATTGTCCTGGGTAGAGTGCTGTGGCATCACAGCTCACAGCAACCTCCAACTCCTGGGCTCAAGTGATTCTCTTGCCTCCACCTCCCAAGTAGCTGGGACTATAGGTGCCCACCACGACGCCTGGCTATTTTTTGTTGCAGCCATCATTGTTGTTTGGCAGGCCCAGGCTGGATTTGAACCTGCCAGCTCAGGTTTATGTGGCTGGCGCTTTAGCTGCTTGAGCCACAGGCGCCAAGCCAGTAGTATGCAGTTTTGATCACTGTTGATTTATAGTATAACCTGAGGTCCGGTAGCATGATTCCTCCTGCTTTGTTTTTATTTCTGAGTAATGTCTTGGCTATTCGAGGTTTTTTCCTATTCCATATAAAACGAGGTAGTATTTTTTCAAGATCTTTAAAGTATGACAGTGGAGATTTAATAGGGATTGCTTTAAAATTCTATATTGCTTTGGGTAATGTGGACGTTTTAACAATGTTGATTCTTCCCAGCCATGAGCATGGTATGTTTTTCTATTTGTTAACATCTTCAGCTATTTCTTTTCTTAGAGTTTCATAGTTCTCTTTATAGAGATCTTTCACATCCTTTGTTAGGTAAACTCCCAATATTTCATCTTCTTTGGCACTACTGTGAAAGGAACAGAGTCCTTGACTGTTTTTTCAGCTTGACTATTGTTGGTATATATAAAGGCTAAGGATTTATGAATGTTGATTTTGTAACCTGAGACGCTGCTATATTCCTTGATCACTTCTTTTTTTTTTTTTTCAGTTTTTGGCTGGGGCCAGGTTTGAACCTGCCACCTCCGGGATATGGGGCCGGCGCCCTACTCCTTGAGCCACAGGTGCTGCCCGAAACCAAACTCCTTTTAAAAAATCAAGAAGAACTTCTGGAAATGAAATTTCATCCAAGAAAATGCATAATACAAAGCTAGGTTTTAAGAATACACTAGACCAGCAAGAAGAAAGAATCTCAAAGCTTGAAGAAAATGCTTTCAAGAGCTTGAAGAAATTTAAGAAGTCAGTCAAAGATAAAGAACAGAGAAATAAGAGTAATGAACAAAGTCTGCAAGAAATATGTGATTATGCAAAGAAGGCAAAGAGAAGAATCACAGGCATCCCTAAGGGTGAAGAAGAAAACACACCTGAGCTAGAAAACTTATTTGAGAGAGTAATCGAAAAAAATTTTCCCAGTTTTGCTAAGAAAAACTAGATAGATATACAGGTATAAGAAGCTCAATCCAGCTAGGACACTGGCCACATACACTGGGGCTACTGAGTTCAAACCCAGTTCAGGCCTGCCAAACAATGACAACTACAACAAAATAATAGCCGGGCATTGTGGCAGGTGCCTGTAGTCTCAGCTACTTGGCAGGCTGACACAAGAGAATCACTTAAGCAGAAGAGCTTGAAGTTGCTATGAGCTGTAACGCTATAGCACTATACCAAGGGCAACATAGACTCTGTCAAAAAAGAACAAAAAAATGAAGAAACTCAATAAATTCCTGAGAGACGCATCACAAAGAGGCAAGCACCACAACAAAAAGTCATCAGACTGGACAAAATTAGTATGAAGGAGGAATCCTGCATGATGTAAGGCAAAAACATCAGCTAACTTACAATGGAAAACTTATCGGGCTAACTGCAGACACAAAATATAACAGAACCTCTGTTGGTTTCCCAAGAGACTGTAACAAACTGGTCAACATACTGAGGTGATCAACATAAGGAACTTCTATTGAATACATCTGCTACCTTTCTGTTCTATGAAAATTGGGATCAACTTGAGGTGGTCATTGTAGAGGTGGTCAATAGGACTGAGCCTGCAAGTTCCATGGATGGCAATGGGTGTGGTAACTTTTATGAGCTGTCTCTTTGTATGGAGCTTCTACCATATTTGGTTCACTACATTCTGTCTCTAATATTTGTTCGTTCAGGCCTTCCATCCAAATTCTTTCTCCAGGGCCAGAGCAACAAATCCCTTGGAATGGAAGTTAAAATTATAGGCTAATTATATTAGGCTCCATACAATCCTCTACCAACAGTCACAGAAATGTTCACTATACTAGCTGAGGAGATATGCAAAAGCCGAGGAAAAGTGTTAGTTATTACACAGTGGAGACACAGACATCTATGCTTGGAACTTAAAGATTGTCTGAAGATGTTCTTATGCCTTCCATGTTCAGTAAAAAGTAGGCAAAAGATGACATTGATATAAAAAAAAAAATCAGAACCGCTAAAATTCAGATCATTCAAAATAGAGACTTAGATCACTTCACAAGGTCAAGAGTATGACCCAGTTTAGGAAATGTCTGAAAACAGAGGCCCATAGAAAGAGTGGTAGAGCTGCAAACAGGTGTAGAAATCAACTTATTTACTAATTTCTACTTAGAGAAATGAGAACAGTGAAAGGTATGCATTTTGACTTTCTTGTGTTTTGGCATTTACTTGTGGGTATTAACCATTTTTTCATTTTCTATTTTTCTACTACTTTACATAAGAATTGTTGATTGTGGGTAATTCCACAACTTATTCTTTAGGTTATAAGTTATTCAGGTATCTAGATAAGAAAGAAATTGACATCGCCTAGAGGCAGAAGCAGTGACTGATACACCATTAGTTATTTGCTTTTAATGGAAAATTTAGAACATTCTAATTTACATGAGGAATAATTATATCATGCTAGAAAAAGGCAAAATGTCACTGGTTTTAAAAGAAAGTTTAAACATACGTGGTAACATGCATAAGTTTGCATAGAAGCCAAAGATGTAAAGTGTA
The DNA here is from genome assembly GCA_963574355.1 of Loris lydekkerianus. NCBI lineage: Eukaryota > Metazoa > Chordata > Mammalia > Primates > Lorisidae > Loris > Loris lydekkerianus. The sequence continues at coordinate 27,705 of CAUYPK010010745.1, forward strand.
CCAGTGAGATGTTTATTGGCTCTCAGTCCCAGATTTCCTCTTGCAGTCTCTCTGATCTGCTGCTCTAGACAAGAAGACAAATAAGACGTGAGTACTACATCTTAGATTTCTGCTCAGGGGTCAAGTGGTCTTTGCAAACCCAGAAGTTTCAGTGTTTTATGTAACACAACTTAATTATTTTTGTTCTTTAAACCCTAAAGCAATTACAGACATGTGGATAACATGATGTTTTTTCTTTGTTTATTCCCACATCTCATCATTTTATAACCAATCCTCTATACCAAAGACTCTTCATGTAAACCCTGAGTAACTAAAATAATACCTCTTTTTTTTCTGAACATTAATCAATAATTAATCTTTATTGATTAATCAATAATTAATATTAATTATTATTAATTATCATATTTAATGATATCAATATCATTAATTAATCATATTTTCCCTTTAATTCAGAAATGAGGCAAGCTCTGTATAGTATCACTACTTCTAGTGAACACTGACTATAAATTTTGGTCAATAAAGAATAACAAAAAAGTATAAAAATAATTACAAATAAGTAATATTGTCACTATTCAAAAACAATATGGTTATCTATGTGGATTATCTGTGCAGAAGCTGAAGAAAATACAGAAAGTATTAACATAAATAAGAAATTTTAGCAAATATGAATATTATATCAAATAACAAAATCAATTGCAAGCCTATATTTGAAAACACAGAGGCTAACTTCCTAAAATATATGTATAATAACAAAGATTATAAATTTCATAGAAATAAATCTAAGGTATTTACTTGGACTTTACATAGACAATTATAAAACCTTATTTGAAAAGTCTAGACATATGTAATTAAATGGTGTATTAGTATTCTACTCTATTATCACAAATTTAATGTCTTAAAAGAACACAAATTTATTCTGTTACTGTTCTGAGGGAGAAGTCCAAAGATGTTTCATTGGGTTCAAATCAAGATGTCCACAAGGTGGCGCTGCTTCTAGGGACTCTGGGGGGAAGTGCTTGCCATGCTGATTTCAGTTATAAAAAGCTGCCTACATTTATTTATAAGCAGCCTCTAACAAGCAATTGTATCACTGTGACTCCCATCTCAATCAATACCTCTCTCACGCTCCTGCCTTCCTTTTTCTGTTATGAAGATACTTGTAATCACTTGAGATCATCCAGATAATTCAGGGTTCTCTGGTTTGAGTATGTCCCACAAAATTTGTATTTTAGGAACTTAATCTCCAATACAACAATGTTGGGACATGGGGCTTAAAATAAGGTATTTAGGTCAGGAAGACTCCACCCCCTTTAAGATGTTAAAGTTGCCATATAAAGGGCTTGCATGAATGTGCCCTCCCTCTCCTCTGCTCTTTTACCATGTGAGGACATAGGGTTCCTCCCATCTGGAGAACACAGCATTCAAGGCTCCATTTTGAAAGCAAAGAAAATGAACCCCAACCTCTGGCACCCAGTGCCTTATCATGACTTAGCCCACATAAGTGTGAGAAATAAATTTCTGTCTCTTATCAATTACATAGCCTAAGGCATTCTGAAATAGCAACACAAATGGGCTGAGACAAACGCTCATCTCCTGAGCTCAAGATCCATAACTTACTACCATTTTCAAAGCTTCTTTGGCCATATATGTGTAACATAGTCACAGGTTCCAGCAGTTAGAATGTGCACATCTTCTAGTGGGCATTATTTTGCCTGCCACACATGGAGAAACATACAAATTAGACACACATAAAACCTAATTCAGAAAAATTTAGTTCAGCAAAAATTTAGAAGAATTCAGGTACTCCAATAGGAAAAAAAAAACAGAAATTCAAAAATTTCTGTTTTTGAAGAATTTAGGTACTCCAATAGGAAAAAAAAAAAACAGAAATTCAAAAATTTGCAAGAATAAAATTTCTAGAGAAAATAAATATGCCCTGTTGAGAAGTAATGTATTTATAAAGAGAAAAAGTAAAATTTCTAAAAAAAGGGAAAGTGAGAGGAAAGAATATACCTAATACTTCTGATAGAAGTCTGATAATTTCTTTCTCAACAGCAACAGAGTACACAGGCTAGAGAGAAGTGTTCTGTGTTTTAAGAATAGGAAAGAGAAAGGATTTTTAAGACTATCATCTTGAAACACTAATATAAAGTTGCATTGTGGAATGCACATTGAGACAGCAAAACAAAGTTAATCTACAAGGGCATAGGATTCAAAATGTAGTTGTGATCTGGAACTAGACAAGGATGTCCATTGTCACCACTGCTATTCCGCACAGTAATGGAAGTCCTAGTTATCACAGTCAGGCAAGAGAAGGATATCAAGGGTATTCAAATAGGGATAGACAAGGCCAAACACTTGCTTTTCACAGATGACATGGTCTGATACCTGAAAAACCCCAGAGATTCAAGTACAAAGCTCTTAGAAGTGATCAAGGAATATAGCAGTGTCTCGGGATAGAAAATCGATACCTGTGAATTAGTAGCTTTTGTATGTACCAACAATACTCAAGTCAAAAATATAAAGACTCTATTCCTTTTACAGTAGTGCCAAATAAGATGAAATACCTTGGAATCCGTCTAAAAAAGAACATGAAAGATGTCTATAAAGAGAACTATGAAACCCTGAGAAACAAAATAGCAGAAAATGTTAATCGAAAAACATAGCAGGCTTGTGGTTGGGAAGAATCAACATTGTTAAAATACCCATTCTACCCAAAGCAAGCTATAGTTTTAAGGCACTTCCCATCAAAGCACCAATGTCATGGTTTAAAGAACTTGAAATAATAGTACTTCATTTTATATGGAATCAGAAAAAAAATGAAAAGCCAACACAATATTTAGAAATAAAACAAATCTGGTGGCATCATACTAGTAGAATTCAGGTTATAATACAAATCTATAGTGATCATAAAAGCATGGTACTGGTATAAAAATGGAGATGTAGATATATGGAATAGAATAGAGAATCTAGAGATGGACCCAGCCACATATAAGAATTTGATCTTTGATAAGCCTAACAAAAAAAAGCACTGCAGTAAAGAATTCCTGTTTCAGAATGGTTAGTGACCTGTAGAAGACTGAAACAGGACCCACACCTCTCACCACTAACAAAAATTGATTCTCACTAGATTTAAATTTAAGACATGAACTATATAAATACTAGAAAAATTAAGAACCTAACTCTAGAAAAGAGTTCAGGGAAAACATTTGAAGATATTTGCCTGGGAAAATACTTTATGAGGAAGACCCCGCACCCCTGGCAATTGCAGTAACACTAAAAATAAATTACTGGGATTCGATCAAGCTAAAAAGCTTCTGCACAGCTTCTGCAAACAGCCTTTGCAATGGGAAGACATTTTTGTATGTTATGATTTTGACAAAGAATCTACTGAGAACTCAATTTAATCAATGTGAAAAGAACAAATAACTTCATTTCTTTGTGAGCAAGAGACTTGAATAGAAACTTCTCTGAAGAAGACAAGTGAGTGTCCAAAAAACACATGAAAAAATGCTCATAGTCGTCAGTCATTGGAGGAAATGTAAATCAAAATCACTTTGAGACATCACCTAACCCTAGTAAGATCAAACTAGACCTCCTGTTTGATCCTGCCATCCCATTACTGGGTATCTACCCAGAAGAACAGAAATCAATTTTACCAAAAATACATAAATACACAAATTTATTGCAGCCCCATTCATAATTATCAAGTCATGGAAGCAAGCCAAATGCCCATCAACTCATGAATCAATTAACAAATTGTGGTGTATGTATGCCATGGAATACTATTCAGCCATAAGAAAAGATTGAGACTTTACATCTTTTGTGTTTACCTGGATGGAGTTGAAACACATTCTTCTTAGTGAAGTATCTCAAGAACGGAAAAAAATATCCAATGTACTCAATACTATTATGAAACTAATATATAAACACTGACACACTCATAGGAATGATAAAACACAAATATAGTCTAGCAAGGGGAGGGGCAGGGGAAGAGTGATTGGTGGGAAGAAAGAGGGAATTGGCTGAGATCTCGCCTTAGGTACATGATGTAAGGGTATATTTCAAAATAGCTAAATAAATTATAAATGTCTTACCACAAAAGATAAGTGAGGTGATTATTATGTTCATATTATGTTTGATTTAAGCATTCCACATTGTATACCAAATCATCACATTGTACCCCATAAATGTGTACAGTTATGATTTTAATTAATAATTAAATTAAAAAGGAAAAAGGCAATTATGAACAGTCAAACACACACACACATCCTCCAATAAATAAAAAAACAATAATAGCAAAGAATTTATTCAAAAACACTGCCTTCTTTGTTAAAAGAGAAAACGATAATGCTATATTGGAATTAAAAGTTCAATGTTCTATGAATAGATGTTAAAAGAATCCTATCAAGGTTTTGCATTGCTCTGTTTAATTGAATAGATTGATAAGAATATAATATGTAACCTTAAATATGTTCATTTAAACTATGAGTTTAAACTTAAAACACTCTCTATCTCTTACATATTAAAGGAATAATTAAACATTTCTAACTAATTAAGATAATTGTGAATATATATTTAGTTCTATCCAATACAGAAATTATTGTATTAAATAAATGAGTATAACCTGATAACATGCTATTTGCATATAAAAGACCTAAAACAAAGAGAACATAGAGTCTTTCAAATTCTAGTGAAAAATTTACAAAATTTTTAAAAATATTGGAGAATAAAGCAATGCCAATAATCATCTAAATGGAAAATTATGATGGCTGAATTACTGTCTATATCCTGCTTACATGTGCTTCCCAGAAGGCAATACCTACTTTTATTCACAAAACTGTAGACAAAAAGTCATATCAGAAAAAAAGAAGACACTTAAGTAATAATTCTTGAAATAAGAAAAAAATCAAAGAAGTTATAAATTATTCAGAAATTTAAGACATTGAGAATAATAAGTGCATTTTGTAAAATGAAACCAAGTGACACTAGAACAGAGAAAAAGAAAATATATGAATGAATCAAATTTCTATTTAAGAATAAATGTAACAAGCACAAAATAAACTCAAGAGATGGAAAATAAAGACCTAATAAATAAATTATAGTAAACATTTCTAAAGATTGCATTAATAAGACCATAAGTTGTTTCTGTGAGGGAGAAATCAATAAAATTGAAAGCTGTTTTGAGTTAAAAGATAAAGCAGGTATAAAACTTTACATCATCAAACATGAACTAGAAAACATTGGTGATTTACTGGGAAAACATAACGTAATAAAATTTTCTATAAAAATAGAAAATATATATGGAACTGTAAACTTAGTACAAATGGAGAAATGGTTATTATTTACCTTTAAGAATGTAAGCAAATCCAAGATTATATGCATAAAAATTCTTTAGAATGCCAATGATCTCAGGGTAGCCAAAGAGAAAACATATACAAGATATTTTAACATTCTGGTTCACAATCTGCAAGAAGAAGCAGAAATCACTACAAAAGAAAAGACACTGTTGGTCTAAACTCATTAATGAATAATATATAATACTGCATACAAGCTTCCTTTTTAAAATCGAAGGCATCTCTTGACAGTCGTGAATCCAAAGATCCTAAAACCAGAAGATTATATGATCAGGTGGGCAGAATGTCTTTATGCAAAAGAACAAAATTATGAACACAAAATTGGGACTAAACTTTGAAAAGAGACTTAACTAAAAGGTTCTAAAGCTTAAGTGTCATTGTCTCCCTGTAAATAATCTCTTGTCCAAGAAACCTAAAGTGACCTTCATGCATCAAATAAAGCATCAGAGACATCCCTTTACAATCAACACATAAATAAGTTGCCCATTACTCACAATTATATTCAATATGGTACCTGTTATTCCAGCCAATGAAGAAGAAAACACAAATTGGAAACAAAAGTTACGTGTGTGAACAATGACAAAAAAGCTATTATTATTGCTGATGATCTGTGTGTGTGTGTGTGTGTGTGTGTGTGCATGTGCACAAATGTATGTGACCAAGATATAGAAAGCCTTTAGGGTCAAAGGAAATACTAACAGATACATATAATGAGCAAAATCAGCAAGATGTCAGGGTACATCTGCTGATAAGATAAACAATTAAAATCAATAATTGTCCTGCACATGAGCAATCACTATGAACAAAAGAAAATGGAAAAAGTAACATTCACAATAGCAAAACTAACATTAAACTGTAGTGGATCTAAATATAACTGTATAAGATGCATGTGTTTACAAGACTTTTCTAAGATGCAAGAAATTAATCAGCATGTTATCCTATGTTGTTACATAAAACATTCAACATTGCAATTAAACTATACACTTCAAACTACAAATAAAATGTGATAGTAAAAAATATCAACAAGATTTTGAATGTAAATTTATACAGCAACGTGAAATAAATCTGGGAAAGATTACATAGAGATTTGGGCATTAGAAGTCTTGTGTTTTATTTGCTACTTGAAAATCACATAGATAAAACTAACCACATAAAGTAAACAATTCAGCAGCATTAACTGGTTTATAATGTGTGTGTTGCGTGACCGGAGACGCGAACGAGCAGAAGCTTTGCTGTAGGTGTAAACTCGCTCCTGTAATTATTAAGTCAAGAAACGGACTATACACTCTGATATGGCGTATAGCAAAGTTTTTTATTTTAAGTTCAGGTTTTATACTTTTTCAGTCAGGTACACACTTAATCCCTTAACCATTAGTTTCCTCATTTTCTTACTTTATTTTTTTACATATCAATACAATCACTTTTGTAGTAAATCTCTCCTATTTTCTTGTTAATGACTAATTTACGAGCAGGGCATAAAGACGGAAGAAGTAGAAGAAGTAGCCACAGGGGAACAAAGTTAATAGAATATTCTCAAGCATTCACTCAGTTTACCCAGTATGAAGTAATGACTGTGTCCTTTCTTCAGGGCAGAATATCTATAGACCTCAGACAATATGTTGTTAACATATGTCAACCCTCTGGCCCTGTTCTGAAGAAGGGCTACACGCCCTTTGATCTCAGGCTTAAGGGGAAGTACTGCCTTAGAGAATAGGCCTAAGGAATTTTCCAAAAAAGCCTATCTCTGTGAGTAACCCAGGGGGGTCCAGATTTCCTAAGCCTCTGGAAGAAAAACAAGTCACTTTAAACTCACACTGAATTTACTTTGTGTGCTTGATGTAGGATATGTTTATTTTTAAATATTATCCTACACAACTCAATAGCAAACACACAAATAAGCAAACAACAACAAAAAACTAGACAGGCTTGGCACCCATAGCGCAGTGGTTACGGGCCAGCCACATACATCAAGGCTAGCCAGTTTGAACCCCACCCGGGCCAGCTAAAAAACAATGGCAAATGCAATAAAAAATAGCAGGGCATTGTGTCGGGCACTTGTAGTCCCAGCTATTTAGGAGGCTGAGACAAGAGAATAGCTTACAGATATTTATCCAAAGAATAGCTTACAGATATTTATCCAAAGAAGATACAAATAGTCAGCAGGTATATGAAAATGTTATTAATGTCACTAATTCAAGTATAATTCAACTCATAAGTTTGAATGGTTATTATTAAAAAGCAAAAGATAAACATTGGCAAGGATGTGGAGAAAAGAGAACACTTATGTATAGTTGATAGGAATATAAATTTATGTAGCCATTATAAAAAAAGTTATGGAGGTTCCTCAAAATATTAAAAATAGAACTACCCTGTGACCCAGCAATGTCTTTTCTGAGTATATCTCCAAAGGACATAAAATCATTTGCTTATCAGATCACTTGAGACTGAGTATATGTCCAGGGGCTTCTCACTGATTAATAGATTCCTTATCTTAACTTAAAACACTCCAAGCATTTAGACAAAGCTTCATTTCTTTAACCAATTACAAAGAAAATAATCTTTAAACCTATAACCTGTAAGCCCCTGCTTTGAGATATCACACATTTTTGAGTCAAAATAATGTATCCCTTTAATGTAATGATTTATGACTTTACAGGTAATTTCCATCTCCCTGACACGTGTAAAAACAGTCTGTAAGCTGACAATGGTAAGACCACTTGCTCAAGACTTTTTAGGCATGGCTCCAGGCTATGGTTCTCAGACTTGGCTAAGAATAATTCTCTTCAAATTGTTGTACAGAGTTTAGATTATTTTCCATGGACACATGAAATTTTCAAATCCATGCTTAGAAAACACAATGTGACACTCTCCACTTTCTTTATCTTCCATTGTAGATAATTCTTAAGTTTTTACCTCCTTTTGGAGGTTCTATATTATGGCTCCAAACCATCTTTAGCACTGCCCAACAAATGAATATTTTTCATAGTTCCCCATATTAGTTTTTACACAATTGGTCTACTGTCAATTTGGGAAATTAAAGTTTTATTTCTCTGAAAATTCCAATGTAATCAAAACACTTTGGCTTATAAAGAGATTTTATAGGGATTCATGAGGGACAGAACATACCAGACCTCCTCTCTTACTTTGTAAGACAATAGGCCTTATTCAGCACAAACAGTAGTTTTCTTCCGTAATTCAAAACATTTGCTTTTCTTCTAGTTCCTACTTTACTGTGAATGGACTCTAAATCTACTCCAGATATGCTTCTTAAAAAAGGGGGGGTTGGGGCACAGGCAAGAAATGATAAGTTATACAGAGGAAAGAAGCACTCAGATATTTTCACTGATTAAATAGTTTATAGTCCCAACTACCAACAATAATTATAGCCATAGTTGGCATCTTTGTTCCTAATAACATTCTTTGGAATGTGATATTTTTCCACTGCATATGTTATGAATGGGTAGTATCTTTATTGAGAATTAATGAGAATGGATTTAACGCTGACAAATGTTCCTGATAGCTGATAGCTGTGACTTAACCCAGCCAATAGTAAGTAAGCTGCTATGATATTCTTCTAATGCCATGTAACATGTGAACATTTCCTTCCTTTTGGAGGATTAATGACTCACTCTTTAAAAATTTCTATATAGATAGGCGGTGCCTATGGCTCAAAGGAGTTGGGCCCTGGCCCCATATGCCAGAGATGGCAGGTTCAAACCCAGCCCCAGCCAAAAAAAAAAAAAAAAAATCCATATAGACAGAGCTATTTTGTTATTTGTAGCAATAATGAGCTAACATTTTTGTTTTTATCATCTGTTCCCCCATAAAATATGTTGACATTCTTCTTATACTTAAAGAGGAAGTTTCAGGACCTTTAAATTATTTTAAAAATAATAGTATAAATTCCAAACTGATAATCTGATTTACTTTCAATTTAGGAAACAAACAAAAACATATTTAGTTTGTAGATGACTCACTACATTTTTCAACCCATAGTGAAGGAAGAACATTGGCGTTTTTTTTTAACACTTAATATGTAGATGGCTGAATTACAACATTTAATTCTCATGTCAATATTGCAAGGTATATATTATCCCTTTTATGTTAGATGAGAAAAATAAAGCATAATGATTAAAATAAAATATATAAAACAATAAGTTATTATTATATGTATTATATATATCATTACATATCATATACACATTATCACATATAATTGGTAGAGCTCTGATTGTACCCAAGACATGTAAAACTTTGAAGCTTTTGCTTTTGACTTCACTACATGAATTTTCACTTATGTTTTGTAACAAGAACAGCTAACATGCAAAATGCCTTTATCAGACTAACGTCATCAATTAAGTACAAATATGTAATAATCTTTTATGTCTGAAAGACAAAATTTTGATTTTCACACAGTTTTAAATAAACTAGACAAAAAATTTTCAAAGTATGAGTAACATAACACCATTTTTGTTATTTAAAAAATAAAGACAGGTTAATGGATAAAGGAAAAACACATAATATCCTGGGAAATTATTATTTGAATCTGCATTTTAATTGAAAGTAAATTGCAAGATGTTTTATACTTAAATTAAATCTGCTTGTGGCATGGAAGTATATGCTTTAGGCCAGGTAACATTTAGAGATTTTCTTTCAGATTGGTCTTACTTGGACATTAGGATGTGGATAACTGTCTTTTAACATGTGATATCCTATGATTGCAACGGCAAATGCATTAATTGAAATTTTTTACAAAATGTAACTTTAAAATTTCCTTAAAATTACTTTTAACTAAGAGCAATATGTAGTGTTCATGTAGTATATATTTTATTTTATAATTTTGAAACTTGTATTACTTCTTAAAATAGGCATTCTTATGTCAATTCCTAATAAGCTATGTACCAAGAGGACTGGAAAGGAAACATCAGTTTTAATATAGAAAAGTCTTATGTAAAGCACTAAACCTTTAATAATGAAAGAAACAAAAAAACATACAGCCAATATTCCCCTTCTTCTCCAGTGCCTGTCATAATAATCACTCTACTGCATTCTATTTTACACTTTTATGCCTATTCTAATTATTATATTTATTTAACCATTTTAATAATTATCTTTTGGAACACTTTAATACTATAGGCTATGATTAAAATGTTTTTTAATTTTTAAAAAAAATTTACTTGAGGTACAACTGATATACAAAATCTTGCACACATTTAATGTATACATTTTGATGAATTTAGACATATACATACCATCACCATGATCAAGATACTAAACATATCCCCCACCTCCAAAAAGTTCTTTGTGTTTTTCTCTGTGTGTGTGTGTGTAATGTTTTATACAGTGCAGTACTCTTTTAAGGTAATTGATATTATTTCTATTTTAAACCCGGGGAAAATTGGTTTTAGGTTATTTAAATATATTATCTTTTTATAACACAGAAATAATATTTGAGTCAAAAGTCAAGCCTAGATCTGTCAAATTGCCATATTCATGTGTTTAATCTTTTCACAACACTCTTTTATTTGATAGAATATCTTGAGAGCAGGGACTATATGAACCTCATTTTGTTCTTTATGAGCCTTCCATATGATGTTGTACAATTACACATATTTTAATTGTTCATACTTAAGTTAATCATATATATTTTAAGACATTTTCATTTTAAACTCAGGTTTAAATAAGTAAATGCATATTTTGTTCTCTTATGTAATTCTTTCTGGATTATTGCTAAATGTCAGGTTTCAGAATGCAAATATGGGCAAGCTGCCTGCGGATCTCCTTGGTCTTCATGCCATAGACAATGGGGTTAAGGGCAGCGGGAACAAGCAGGTACAGGGTAGACAAGATGATGTGAACATAAAGTGGTACATGGCCAAAACGATGGCTGAAGAAAGAAAAAAAGGCAAGGATATAAAACTCCAAGAACACAATAATATGAGGAATGCAAGTGTTGAATGCTTTGATCCGTGCCTCCTTCTGAGGAAGAACAAAAACAGCCTGAAAAATCAGAATATAAGAGATGAAGACAAAAATCATGTCAAAACCTAGAATTGCAAAAGCTACAAAGAGCCCAAATGATTTGTTTATATAAACATCATCTGCAGCCAGTTTGACCACAGCCATGTGCTCACAGTAAGAATGGACAATAACTACAGAATAGAAATTCTGAAGTCGTTTGAGGAGAATGGGTAAAATTCCAACAAGCACTGTCGCCCGGATTGCCACCATAAGCACCACCCGAACTACAAAGAAAGGCGTGAGGATGGAGCTGTGTCTCAAAGGATCACAGATGGCAACATAGCGGTCAAAGGCCATTGCCAGCAGGATGCCGGATTCCATGCCCTGAAAGGCATGAAGGAAGAAGAGTTGGGTGAGGCAGACATCAAAATCCATTAAGCAAGAGCCAAACCAGAAGATGGCCAACATTTTAGGAGCAATGGTTACACAGAGACCTAGGTCAGTGGCTGCCAATACTGCCAGGAAGATGTACATGGGTTCATGTAGACTGCGTTCTGTAGAGATAATGATTAGCAAGAAGATGTTCCCCATCAGGGTCACCAGGCACAAGCCAAAGATGGGAAAGCCAACCCAAAACTGTACGTGCTCCAGTCCAGGGATCCCAATCAGGATCAATGTCCTTGGGTTCAGATATGACATGTTGGTGAGATCCATGAGGCTTGGAAATTCTTTACTATCAATTTTGATACTTATTCAGAGAAAATCCCTGGAGGAAAAGAAAGAAGGACACATTCTTTGTATTTCCTCTCACAGCACTAAAACACGGATGGAAAAATGACCATGTGACAGATTCTTTGAGCATGATTTACATTAGTATCAGATCAGAGTGCTTGGAGATCTTTTCCTAAATCCAATGTTGATTTGCATTTTTGTGGCAGAGGACTATGAACCAGAGTTTATCACCTAGAAATTGTAGAGATGGAAATTGTGATTCTAAGAGCACTGATTCTGCTAGTCTTCTCCTATAGTGTCACAGATTCACATTTTTTGTTCACATAAATGACCAAACTCCAGACATAGTTCATTAGGCAAAATTCCCTGTGACACTTGAAGTCAGAGTGTAGATCCTTAATTCCATGACCTCGTCCAATTAGCTAAAAGCTCAGAATCTTCAGGCAGTGGCAGACTCACCTTATGTTTCCCTGTTCTCTGATTCATGGGATAAAATACCTCCCCTTATGTCTTAGAAATTGACTCTCAGGTGTGGGAGCGAGGATAATTGTTCATTCTACAAATATCACTTGAAATGAAGGATAATCATTGTGGTTGAAAGAGACAACATGTGGGAGTTACTTTTTTATCAGTCATTTAATTCACCGAATTAATTCTGATCCATGACTTTTCAAAGTTAATGTGTAAACAAAATCGAATAGAAAATGGTATAGGTACTCATTGATCTTGGAGAAGACAGAAAGTTGTTATGTAGATGTCAGTTGGACTATAAGGGACCATAAAACCTGGCTCATTAGATAACCCATGTGGCTTACATGCTTTGATGATAACAGTAATGTCTCCAATGCAAAAAGATAGAGCTACGCTGTTTGTAACGGAGCTCAATATGACCTAGCATCCTTTTTATGATTTTATCATTATCAGTTATCATTGAATAATTTCAGATACCTATGGATATATTTTCCAACTTCATACCTCTCCTAGATTTCTTCTCTTTTTTAATCATTTGCCTATTCTATTTATTTGAAAAAGCCCTAGTTAAAGCTTAAAGAAAACTTACAACTGTCTCATTTTTTTGTTTTCAGTAACTATTCTATAAGCTCAATCATTTATGAGTTTACAAAAGTTTTATTCCTTCTTCCTTATAATTATGTTATAGCAAAATATATTGAATGGATAGGGAGTTTCACTCCATAAGAAATTTTGTATGTTTTTTTTTTTTCTCTGAAAGGAAACTAGAAGGGTTACTTCTGTAAAACAACATAAAAATATAGTGGTTCATAGAGGGAGAATACATATGTGTGTATGACCAGAAAGTCCTCAATGTAATAAAATATAAAATGTTATCATAGTTGATGGAAAATAGGAGAGCTTGTTATGTGAGCCTCTGTAGCCACACACATTATTTCACCATGCCTAACTAAATGAAGACATACACGTTAAAAATGAATTTATTTTCATGCCCATAGGAAACGAAGTCAGATGGAGGAAGTGGTAGATTCTCTGAAAGTGACTACTGATAAATACAAATATGTCCTATTAAACTAAAAGAAACTGTTATAGACAGGGTCTAAAAGAGCTGCAAATGACAATACATCTTAGATAGTTATTTATAAAATGCCTGGTGATCTAAGGGTAAAAGCAAAAATTAGCCCGAGCCCCACCATAATAGGCAATAATGCATTAATCACATTATTTTTTTCTATGTAGTGTGGTATACAAAATCAGGTTATCTGAATCTAGAAATATAAAATATGTTTAATTCTGGTTCTACTTTTTACCTCACTATAAATGGGGCAATAATATCAGTTACTTCATTGCATTCTTGACAGAACCAAATACGATTATATAGGAAAGTGTCAGTACAAAGCCTGGAAAGGAGCAAGCACTCAGTGTCTGGGATCCAGTTCTTGCTTGTCAGAGTCTGTAGTGAAGTTCTGTTGAGTACAGAGATATATGACTGGTTTCTTGAGAAAATATAAAACAAAGCACAGCTACAGCCCAGGATGAATGAGAAAAGTGGAGGGGGAAGGGCAGAGAGGGGGACGGTTTGATAGAGGGATGGTACACAGTGGGACCACACCTATGGGCATATTGCAAAGGTACAAGTCCAATCTATCAAGTATAGAACATAAATGTCTTAACACAATAATTAAGTAAATGAGCTGAAAGCTATATTGATTAGTTTGATGTGAGCACTTCACATTGTATAAAAAGTCCACACGTTGTACCCACAAATGCATAACTGTATTCATGACCTATGTGTATATGACTTAATAAAGAAAGTATGGTAAAAAAAAAAAAAAAGAAAATTTTCTAAAGAAAGAATTAATAAAACTTCATTAGATGAATTTTCTGGGGCTTAATATGTTTCCTACATAAAATGTTTAAGACCTGACATTCATGTAAGTGGGACAATGATCACTGTAACAGTAGAAAAATCAACATTTCAGTTGCAGTCATTGATAGATTCAATAAATTTCACTTATTTAAATAAAATTTTGCCATTTCACTGGACAAGTAATTATATCCTTTAAAATGTTAGTAAGTAAATGAAAAATATATATATGAACACCAATTTCTTTTTAAAAGAGTATATTTTAAAAGTTACTTCTGGACATGCATTCTGTGGAACTTAGCTTTCAATGATAATCAGATCAGAATATGTTAATTCCTGAATGAAAGAGAAGGAGAAGAAATAAAAGTATTTCTTAATTAGAGGTAAGGTGTATGATAATAGAAAATTAGGTTTCAGGGGATAGGACATGAACTGAGGTCATGGTGGCAGGAGGACCGAATAACAAACTACTTAGGACAGCAGGATGCTCCCCTGTTTTACCCTTTTCACAGGAGGGTATCCAGTCCCTCCTGGGCAAATTGCACAGACACATACAACTTTGCAAAGTACAAACTGTACCTTTTTATTATGAAATCTGCTATAAACCAAGTAATGTTAGAATTATACTGTTTATAAAAATTAGAAGAGACTCTTCGAAACCTGTTTCTTATCCTGCTCTTGCTACTGATTAACTGGGTTTGTGTCCTCTATGTTTTCTTTCCATACAATTCAAAAGATAGTGTTCAATTACTTTTGCATTTTTTCATTTCTCAATGACACAAATCTAGTTCGTGTCTCATTGTTCATAAAAAAATAAATAAACAACAAACAAACAAACAATAACAAAGAAAACCTGGGGTCTTTAGAAAGAAAATGTACACACCATAGGAAAATATGTTACTGAGAGATACAGGATTAAGATAATCTCATTCACTATTCTTTCTACTTCCTTTTAAATTTTACTGCAATCAATAATAAAAACCCTTAACCACGTACAAATTCTTATACATAGAGAAGAACTTACCCAGATAAACAAATAAGTAGCTAGAACATAAAGGCAATAGATGAAAGTCTTCCCTTCTAGATTGTTGACTTGGGAAGGGATTAGTAGAGAAGTGTCTTTAATCATCTACCTTTAGCTTTTTCAGTGTTTGCTTTCCTTAAGGTCTGAGTTGATCCCAGAGCAATCCTGGCCCCTAGAGAAATCATTACCTTTCTGAGACTCATCCCTATTTTGTGAAAAAAAATATTCACTACTTGAAAGTACATAGCCATAAAGCATTCAGCTATTCATGAGAAGGTGTTTCTAATCAATGATTATCGTGAGTTAAAGCCAATACACTGGAAATACCAGCCAACAGGGCTAGGGGAACTGGAAGTCAGTCCTACATACCACATCTATCTAAAATAGGTTCAGGATTCTGGAGATGCTGAGTTCACTTTCATTCCACCAGATCACCAATTAATGGACAATCTCCTGAGGGAGGACTTCTCTGTGTCTAACTGACAGATCAGAGTTTTTGAAGGATCTAGACTTCAATAAAAATTTCAATGACTATATTAGGAGTTCAACTCAGGTGATGTTCCAGGGGTGACAGTGGTAATATTGGTGGTATATGCAGAAAAAATGTGGAACAGTCCATGAAACTGCATAAAATCTCCTTTGGCTACCAGTGTTCTCTCTTACTGTGTTATCATACACTAAGAGACTGGTAAAGAAGACATAGAAAACGTCAAACTGAGAGACTATTACTTGCTGTTTTAAAAGCTCAAGCCTGAAGGACATAAATATTTTAGGATTTGGGGACTGGAAGATGATTGTGTCCTAAGACTTGATAAAACCCCAAGTTGATGGACTTTGATACATTTATGATTTTTTTTGAAAGTGATAGATGTTAGATTGTCCTATGGTTCGATACATTAACTTTTTAAGAATGATATTCATCAAAAACTTTTGATACCTGATATTAAAAGGGATTGGGGGCCTAGACAAACAGGCCAAATATTATAATAAGCTGATTGCTTAGATAATATCAATAACCTATTAGATGATATAAATGCTTATGATCAATGATACTATCTGTTTTAAAAATTTAAGATATTAATGAAAGGTCATAAGGTGGAGGCCAGGCAGCTACATTCCCAGGCCAAGACAGGAGGATCTCTTGAGGCCAAAACTTCAGGGTCATGTTGGCATGAACCTGTCTTCCTAGTTTCTTGGGTGGCTGAGGTGAGAGGATTACTTGAGCTCAGAATTTGAGGTTAAAGTGAACTAAGATTTCACCATTGAACTCCTTGCTTGGTGCCAGAGCAAAAGCCTGTCTCTACCAAAAAAAGAAAAAAAAAAAAAAAAAAAAAGTCATGATGTAGAAGAAATGCAAATAAAAACTATGTTTCCAAGAAAAAAAACCTGTAAAAGAGGAGTCTCAAAGGTCTAAAAGTCTATTCTCAAAGTCTACTTACAGAAGGACCTATAGCCACATAACTGCATTACCAGGCCTCATTTCTTATTGTAAGAAAAAAAAAAAAAAAGATTGGTAATTTGCAAGCAGATTAGAACTTCAATGAAGGAATTTTGACTACAATGTGGTAAGGCTTGAGTTTGGGTCTCCATAGTTTTCTATCTCTATTAATTGATGTTTATCTATCTTGTGAAGCCCTAAAATTATTCTTCTGGGATATGCACAGATTTGCACTGGCTCTTGGGGTATACAGAGTAAGGAAATCATGTTGATTCCACAACTGCCATGTGTTTATTACTTATTTACACATAAAATGTGACCAGAATGTTCTTTTTTTTTTTTATTAGTATTAAATCATAGCTGTGTACATTAATGCGATCATGGGACACCATACTCTGGTTTTATAAACCATTTGACATATTTTCATCATTCTGGTTAACATAGCCTTCCTGGCATTTTCTTAGTTATTGTATTAAGACATTTATATTCTACATTTACTAAGTTTCACATGTACCCTTGTAAGATGCACCGCAGGTGTAATCCCACCAATAACCCTCCCTCGGCCCATTCTCCCCTCTCCCTCCCCTCCCTCTCCCCTTTCCCCTATTCTTAGGTTATAACTGGGTTATAGTTTTCATATGAAAGCCATAAATTAGTTTCATAGTAGGGCTGAGTACGTTGGATACTTTTTCTTCCATTCTTGAGATACTTTACTAAGAAGAATATGTTCCAGCTCCATCCATGTAAACATGAAAGAGGTAAAGTCTCCATCTTTCTTTAAGGCTGCA
>CAUYPK010010746.1:0-25855 GCA_963574355.1 Loris lydekkerianus
TCTCAAGAGAACAGAAAGAGAGGAAGTCAACAATTTCATGGGTCATCTCAAACAACTGGAAAAGGAAGAACATTCCAATGCCAAACCCAGCAGAAGAAAAGAAATAACCAAAATTAGCGCAGAATTAAATGAAATTGAAAAAAAAAATCATTCAGAAGATCAACAAATCAAAAAGTTGGGTTTTTTTTAAAAGATTAACAAAATTGATAAACCTTTGGCTAACATAACCAGAAACAGAAAAGTAAAATCCCTAATATCATCATTCAGAAACAGTAAAGGCAAAATAAAAGACACCTCAGAAATCAAAAAAATCCTTAATGAATACCACAAAAAAATTCTATTCTCAGAAATATGAAAATCTGGAGGAAATAGACCAATACCTGGAAGCACACCACCTTCCTAGACTCAGCTAGAAGAATTGGAAATGTTGAATAGACCTATATTAAGCACTGAAATAGCATCAACTACACAAAATCTCCCAAAAAAGAAAAGTCCAGAACCAGACGGCTTCACATCAGAATTCTACCAAACCTTTAAAGAGTAACTAGTACCTATATTACATAACCTTTTCCAAAACATAGAAAAAGAAGAAATACGTCCCAAAACATTATATGAAGCAAATATCACCCTGATCCCTAAACCAGGGAAGACCCAACAATGAAAGAATATTATAAACCAATATCATTAATTAACATAGATGCAAAAATATTCAATAAGATCCTAGCAAACAGAATTCAGCAACACATCAAACAAATTATACACCATGACCAACCTGGTTTTATCCCAGGGTCTCAAGGTTGGTTCAACATACATAAATCTATAAATATAATACATCACATAAACAAAATAAAAAACAAAGACCATGATTCTCTCAATTGATGCAGAAAAAGCTTTTGATAATATCTAGCATCCATTTAATGATCAGAACACTTAAGAATATAGGTATAGAAAAGGTCATTTCTTAAACTGATAGAGGCCATCTACAGCAAACCCACAGCCAAATTGAAATCATTTCCACTCAGATCAGGAACCAGGCAAGGATGCCCATTGTTGCCACTGCTTTTCAACATAGTGATGGAAGTCTTAGTCATTGCAATCAGGCAAGAGAAGGCAATCAAGGGTATCCAAATGGGGTCAGAGGAGATCAAACTCTCACTCTTTGCAGATGATATGATTTTATACCTGGAAAACCCCAGGGACTCAACTACAAAACTCTTAGAAGTGATTAAGGAATACAGGAGCATCTCAGAATACAAAATCAATACTTACAAATCAGTTGTTTTTATGTATACCAACAATAGTCAAGCTGAAAAAATAGTCCAGGACTCTATTCCATTCACAGTAGTGCCAAAGAAGATGAAATATTTGGGAATTTACCTAACAAAGGACATGAAAGATCTCTATAATTACGAAACTCTGAAAAAAAAAAAAAAAATAGCTGAAGATGTTAACAAATGGAAAAACATACCATACCTTCCCAGCTCATGGCTGGGAAGAATCAACATTGTTAAAATGCCCATAGACCCAAAGCAATCTACAGATTTAATGCAATCCTTATTAAAGCACCACTGTCATACTTCAAAGATCTGGAAAAAATAGTACTTCATTTTATGCGGAATCAGAAAAACCTCGAATAACCAAGACATTACTCAGAAGTAAGAACAAAGCAGGAGGAATCACGCTACCAGACCTCAGACTATACTATAAATGTATAGTGATCAAAACAGCATGATACAGGGCGGCACCTGTGGCTCAGTCGGTAAGGTGCCGGCCCCATATACCTAGGGTGGTGGGTTTGGACCCAGCCCCTGCCAATCTGCAACAACAAAAAAATAGCCGGGCATTGTGGCAGGCGCCTGTAGTCCCAGCTACTCGGGAGGCTGAAGCAAGAGAATTGCTTAAGCCCAGGAGTTGGAGGTTGCTGTGAGCTGTGTAATGCCACGGCACTCTACAGAGGGCCATAAAGTGAGACTCTATCTCTACAAAAAAACAAAACAACAAAAAAAAAAAAACAGCATGAGGCTCGCACAAAAATAGAGGTAGATGTATGGAACAGAATAGAGAACCAAGAGATGAACCCAGCCACTTCTCATCATTTGATCTTTGATAAGCCTGTCAAAAACATAAATTGGCGGAAAGATTCCTATTTAACAAATGGTGGTGGGTGAAATGGCTGGTGACTTATAGAAGACTGAAACTGGACCCACACCTCTCACCATTAACAAAAATTGATTCTCAATGGATAAAAGATTTAAACTTAAGACATAAAACTATAAAGACACTTGGAGAGAGTGCAGGAGAAACCTTTGAGGAAATCAGCCTAGGAGAATATTTTTTGAGGAGGACCCCTCAGGCTGTTGAAGCAATACTAAAAATATATTACTGGGTTCTGATCAAATTAAAAAACTTGTGCACAGCCAAGAACACAGTAAGTAAAGTAAGCAGGCAGCCCTCAAAATGGGAGAAAATATTTGCAGGTTATGTTTCTGACAAAGGTTTGATAACTAGAATCTACAGAGAACTCAACTAATAAGAAAAGAACAAGTGATCTCATTTCATTGTGGGCAAGAGACTTGAACAGAAGCTTCTCTGAAGAAGACAGGTGCATGGTCTAAAGACACATGAAAAAATGCTCATCATCTTTAATCATCAAAGAAATGCAAATCAAAACCACGTTGAGATATCATCTAACTCCAGTAAGAGTAGCCCACATAAGAAAATCCCAAAACTACAGATGTTGGCATAGATGTAGAGAAAAGGGAACACTTCTGCACTGCTGGTGTTGGGTGGGAATGCAAGCTAATACGTTCCTTTTAGAAAGAAGTTTGGAGAACACTTAGGGAACTAAAAGTACACCTGCTGTTCAATCCTGCAATTCCTCTACTAGGTATATATCCAGAAGACCAAAAATCATTTTACAACAAAAATATTTGCACCATAATGTTTATTGCAGCCCAATTCAAAATTGCCAAGTCATGGAAGAAGCCCAAGTGCCATCAACCCGTGAATGGATTAATTAACTGTGGGACCATGGAATATTATGCAGCCATAAAAAGATACTTTACTTCTTTTATGTTAACATGGATGGAGCTGGAACATATTCTTCTTAGTAAAGTATCTCAAGAATGGAAGAAAAAGTATCCAATGTACTCAGAACTATTATGAAACCAATATATAATCACACATACTTTCATACAAAAGATAAAACACAACTATAGCCCAGGATGAAGGAGGGAAGATGGTAAGGGGAGGGGGGGTAGGAGGTTAGGGGAGGGAGGGTAATTGGCGGGACCTCACCTATTGTGCATATTGCAAGGGTACGTGTCTAATCTATTACGAGTAGAGTATAAATGTCTTAACACAATAATTAAGTGCAGTGAAGGCTATGTTAACCAGTTTGATGTAAGCATTCCAAATTGTATATAAAATTAACGCATTGTACTCATAAATGCATTAATGTACACAGTTAGGATTTAATAAAAAAAATTATTAAGAGAAAAAAATAAACATACAGTTTAGTTGGAGAAAAAGGAGAGGGTGCTTCGGCCCTTCTTCTATTGCAAGCCCCCTCTGCCCTCCACTTACTAGCTTCTGCCTCCTAGGGAGAGTTACAAGACCAATGCTCCTTGAGGGTAGGGCTTCCACATGACAAGGCCTGAGAGCCTTGATTTTGCTCCCTCTTCCACTCTTTGTTTGGGTGGGTTTAAGGTCTTGCCATTTCTCTTTTGCTTTTCCTCCCCTTCTATACATGTAGGGGTGGGAAAGTCCTGAACTTATAAGGGTATGGGAGCAGGAGACCTCACTTTGTCTTAGGCTGAGCCACTACATGCTTTCAACTTGTAGGGAAGAAGCTCCAAGCTGAAGGTAAGTGTGTCCGTATACACCTTGAAAAAAGGGTTCTTTGAGTCTTCTGGCATTTCCCTGGGAAGCACCTGGGCATACCGCCACGACAGCCAACCTCCCGTCATCCACCCAACATACTGGTGCCCATGAAGGGACTGATGTGACATTCTGGAGTGAAGTGCCTCATGGGAAATCAAAACAGTAGTGGAACCTTGGGGTTTCAAGGCTGGAGTTATCAAGAAAGCTGACTTCGGAGTCCAGGCAGACCTTCTCAGGATCTCCTTCAGAATGTGGTTTTGATAGAGACAGAGATTTCATTTCTGAGATCCTGGGAGCATCCCTTGTGGGCCTAACCCTGTAGAAATGACTTCTTTTCTACTTAGGTTAAGAGAGGCCCCCTCTACAGAGGCACCTCACAGGCTACCCTCCCCTGTTCTATTATGTTTCTGAAAAGAGAAGAGGCATCGGTTGTATTCCCAGAGAAAACAAAGCTCTTTTTCAGCAGATAACTCAGCAATGGAAAGAATTCTGGGAGCTCCCAAAGAGTTAGAAAGTCAAAAAAAAAGAGGCCAAGTTCTGGAGAAGGGCATAAAGCAGAGGTCACTGCTTCCCACTGGGCCTCGGAAGACATAGGGACAGGAGGGCCTGACTGCAGCAGCCCAGGCTAAGAGGTCAAGGTGAAGAAAGCATTACATTTATGCAAAGTATGGTCTCTTTCAAACCATTTCAGAGACTTCTGAAGACAAAATATTCAAATACTCATCTCACTGATTCCAGATCGGGGGAATTATTTAGAGAAATCACTCCAATGTGGAAGTAGCGCCATTCCTTGACAGGACAGTCCCATCCCTGGATGACCTTGGGCTTGGCTACTGAACTACTCAGCTATACCAGTTAAAAAAAGAAAAGAATGGTGAGACTTTCAGTCCATCCTCCCTGTGCTCGACCCACGCCTGGTCTATGTGTGTTAACTCCCCACACCCTCCTTAGTTCCAAGTAAACGGAGAGATGATGATGATACCAACACCTAACATCCACAGGGCATATGCACACTCCTGGCACTATGCCCAGCACTTCATAGAGATCATTCATTTAAGCGAACCATCACCTTATGATGTACGTGTTATCAGTACCTCACCATCGTCACCACCATTTCATACTTCCTGATGCTCAGAGGTCTCATATAATTCACTCATAGAGACAGAAAACCTGAAGTGGGCAAATGGCCCCAGAGCTGGACTTTGCGTCCTCTTCTTTCCTGCTTCCATACGGCTGGCAGGTCGACTGAGTCGGCATCATTTGGGAGTAGCCATCTCATCTCATCTTACTTTCTTCCTCCATGCAGTGGACAAAGAAGAAGAATTTAGGACCAGCCTGGGGCAGTGGAGAAGGCCCAATCTGTAGACCTCAAGCCTAAACTGCTTCTATGCAGCCTCTGCCTAATCTCTGTACCTAATAACATCAAGACAATTATTACACTATTAATACAATGGTTCTCTGATTCTTATTTCTTCTTATCTGTGTGTTCAGCTCTTGAGAATACAGTAGTTACCTCTCATCCAAGGTTTTCTTTTCCACGGTTTCAGTTACCCACAGTCAACTGCGGTCCAAAAATATTAAATAAGAAATTCTAGAGATAAATTACTTGTTAAGTTTTAAGTTGTGTGCTGCTATCAATTAGTGTAATGAAGTCTCACTCCATCTCGCCGGGGATGTGATCCCTTCCTTTGTCCAGTGCCGCATGCTGTCTATGCTCCTGCCCATCAGTCCCTTAGTCTCCATCTCGGTTACCAGATTACTATTGCGGTATAGCAGCACTTGTGTTCAAGTAACGTTGGTTTCACTTACTCATGGCCACAAAGTACAAGAGAGTGAGGCTGCCAAAGATATGCCAAAGAGAAGCCATGAAGTGAAACAGAACTTCCACCTCTCCAGTCAGTCACACTCTAGATTATCTGCATACTTGTCACCAACTTTCTCAGCAAAGAAAGAAAAAAACCCTATGCTAAGACTGTTAAGGTCTACAATAAGAACAAATCTTCTATGAAAATTGTGAAGAAAGAAAAAGAAATCCTTGCTAGTACCAAAGTTCCAGCCACAGTGTGTGATAAGTGCTTAGTCAAGATGAAAAAGATCTTAAATTTGTGGGTGGAAGCCATAAACAGAAATGTGTCCCAACTGACACCTGTGGGGTCTGACTCCACCAGGGGGATTCAGGGGACACTATACCCCAGAAGAGGGGGCCTAACAGGCAGAGCAGGGGTCTGGACATATGCCATGTTCATTTCTAAATGCTCAACTTTGTTCGTCATCAGAAAAATGCAAATCAAAACTACAGTAAGAGATCACCTCAGTCCAGTTAAAATGGATTTAATAAAAAAGACAGGCAATAATGAAAGCTAGAGAGGATGTGGAGAAAAGGAAACCCTTGTGCACTGTTGGTGGGAATGTAAATTAGTGCAGCCATGACGTAGAACAGTGTGCAGCTTCCTCACAAAACTAAAAATAGAACCACCATAGGATCCACGATGCAACTCCTGGGTATATGTCCAAAGGGGAGGAATTCAGTCTATTGAAAAGATATCTGTAGTCATGTGTTCACAGCAGCACTGATATTCATAAGAGCTAAGATATGGAATCAACCTAAGTGTCCATCAATATATAAATGGATAAAGAAATTATAGTACATTTATACAATTGTGTGAATTGTGCCATATTCCACCATATTGCGGAATATTATACAGGCACAAGAAAGAAGGAAATCCTGCCATTTGAAACAAGACAGATGGAACTAGAGAGCATTACATTAAGTGAAACAAGCCGTACACAGACAAATAGCACCTGTTCTCACTCACATGGGGGAGCTAAATATTAAAAACACTTGATCTCATGCAGAGTAGAATGACAGTTACCAGAGGATGACAAGGGTAGCAGAGAGGGGAAGATAAATTGAGGATGGTTAATTGGTACAAAAATATAGATAGTTAGAATGAACAATATTTGATAACAAAACAAAGTGACTAGAATCGACAAGTTACGGTATATGTTTAAATAACTAAACAAATGGAACAATGTTCCTAACACAAAGAAATAATAAATGCCCAGTTACCTTGATTTGACTAATTCACTTGTATGCCTGTATCAAATATCACACATACCCTCTAAGGATATACAACTATTGTATACTTACAATAATTTAAATTAAATTAAAAAAAATAATAACATAGAAGACACACTACATCCTTTAATTTAATCCTTTAGTAAGAAAAACTAAAGGAACGTGGTGAGTTCTTTAATCTTGTTCTGCAAAGCCTGGACATCCTGAGTGTGGACATCTTCAGACACAAGAAGGGGCCACACATGTGCCTGTGAAGGGGACTCCTGCATCACGCGTGCCCGTGCAGGAGGCTCCCGTGTTGGGTACACACATCCTCCTAGAACCTGCAGTCCTGGGACTCTGCGAGTCAGACACAAGGACTCAAAAGGCAGTGGTTTAACATAAGGCCCACAAACCAGACGATTTCATTGCCAGTGACCAGCAGTGAAATGAGTATAAATGAAAATCTAATATGAACTTCAAAGTGTGAAGCAAATGTAAGGTTTTAATATGATCACTGTAATGAAGAAAACTGGATAGCCACACTCTCTAACAGGCGTCCTCAAACTTTTCAAATGGGGCCAGTTCACTGTCTCTCAGACTGTTGGAGGGCCAGACTATAGTATAAAAAATAAAAAATAAAAAAACTATGAACAAATTCCTATGCACACTGCACATATCTTATTCTGAAGTATAAAAACAAAACGGGAACAAATACCATACTTGTCACAAACTTGCAATTTTGAAATTTCTACTGCAAAGTATTGCATCCTCCTGCAAGGAAGTGCAGTCTGTCGGGTGCTTCCTCATCAGCAGAACTGGAGGAGAAGCACTTTGTTTCTCCTTTACCTTTTCAGCTTCATCCCACATCTCTATCTCTCCCAGGAAGTTTCCAGGCCTTGTTGACAGGTTTAATTGGAAGAAGAAGCCAAATGTTGAGTAAACATATTGCAAAAACTGCAAACATCCTTTTATTTCTTCTTCAATCTGAAATGAGAGTGAATAAAATATTCAAATAGAATATCAAATTAAATTCATTTGTGGCATTTTTAAAAATAAAAAAGAATCAAAAGAAAAACATAAGTACAGTCTAGAAAAAGGGAGTGGAGAGGAGGGCAGGTGATGGATGGAATCTCACCAACTGTGTCAGAGTGTTCAGCACGCCCCCTGGGTGAAGGGCTCAACTACAACTTAAACTTTACCTTAGAAATGAAAACAAAGGGCTCAGCCACATACACCGGAGCTGGCGGGTTCAAACGCAGCCTGGGACTGCCAAACAACAATGACAACTACAACAACAACAAAAAAAATAGCCAGGCATTGTGGCAGGTGCCTGCAGTCCCAGCTACTTGGGAGGTTGAGGCAAGAGAATCTCTTAAGCCCAAGAGTTTGAGGTTGCTGTGAGCTGTGATGGTACAGTACTCTACCAAGGGTGACATAGTGGGACTCTTATCTCAAAAAAAAGAAAGAAAGAAATGAAAACAATGTAATCTAAATATTTGTACCCTCATATTAATCTGAAATTAAAAATGAATAAAAATAAAATTAATTGTTCATGTCAGACAGAAATAAAGTATGTATTTTTTTGAGATAGAGTCTCACTTTGTCACTCTTGGTAGAGTGCCATGGTGTTATACCTCACAGCAACCTCAGACTCTTGGACTCCAGTGGTCCTCCTGCCTCAGCCTCCAGAGTAGCTGGGACTACAGGAGCCTGCCACAACACCTGGCTATTTTTTTTTTTTTTTTTTTTTTTTTGAGACAGAGTTTTGCTATGTTGCCCTCAGTAGAGTGCAGTGGCGTCACAGCTCACAGCAACCTCAAACTCTAGGACTACAGGTGCCCGCTACAATACCCGGCTATTTTTTTTTTTTTTTTACTGCAGTTATTGTTTAGCAGGCCCAGCTTGGGTTCGAACCTGCCAGCCTCAGGGCATGTGGCTGGCGCCATAACCACTATGCTATGGCCACCAAGCCAAACCTGGCTATTTTTTAGAGATGGGGTCTCACGCTTGCTCAGGCTGGTCTCAAACGCCTCAGCTCAAGCAATCCACCTGCCTCAGCCTCCCAGTGTGTTAGGATTACAGGCGTGAGCCACCTTGCCTGGCCCTAAAGTATGTTTTTTAATGGAATACAGGTGATGTCACTGCTTTGGTTTTCCATTCAATCCATACTTGAATCTTCCTTTGGGTACCAGGCACTTTCAGGCTGCCATAGGCTCCTATTCAGTTCAGGAGACCTAGAAGCAGGCAAGGATACCGCACTGCAAAAAGGCAAAACCACATACGCAAGGAGAGGCAAGGAAGGACTGCCCACAGGACTAAGACCAGGCTGCTCTCAGAGGACAAGGAAGAGTTTCCCATGGGGAGGTAGGGCAGGAGTTTTCAAAACAGAGAAAACACGGATAGTGAAGACTTAGAAGACAGAGGAGCAGACTGAGTCAGGGAGCTGCACATAAATGGTCGAGGGGTAGAGAGGGGAGGGTGGTGGGTGATCAGGCTACAGGCAGGCAGGGGCCAGAGAAAATTAAATGCCTTCAAAGCCAAGGTAATGTGTGGACTTTTGAGCTGAAGAAAAATGGAGAGACAGTGAACGTTTTTTGTTTGTTTGTTTTTTGCAGGAGATTAAAACAATTCAGTTTGTTCTTTCAGGGCATGTGATATGAATTGGCAAGGTTAGAAAAGAGGCCCATTAGGAAGCTGGTGGAATCATTCAGGAGCAAGATGATGGTGGCTGGAAGCAGAGAGCAGCAGGTGGAATGCTTGGAATTTGATGAGTTTGAGAAACAGCTATTCTTCCACTTCTATTTTTTCATAACAGATACTTTATCCTTCATCAACAGTGTGATGGTTAACTTTAAGTGTCAACTTGACTGCCCTAAAAATGGCAGATAGCTGATAAATCAATTTCTCTGGGTGTGCCTGTGAGGATGTTTCTGGAGGAGATTAGCATTTGAATCAGTAAAATTAAGAAAGAAGATTCAAAAAAAAAAAAAAAATGCTAGCCGCAAGCCACATACACCAGAGCCAGCGGGTTCGAATCCAGCCCAGGCCTGCCAAACAACGACAACTACAACCAAAAAACAAAACAAAACAAACAAACAAAAAAACAAATAGCCAGGTGTTGTGGTGGGCGCCTGTGGTCCCCAGCTACTTGGGAGGCTGAGGACCTCAAGAGAATTGTTTAAGCCCAAGAGTTTGAGGTTGCTGTGAGCTGTGATGTCACAGCACTCCACCAGGGGCAACAGCTTGAGACTCTGTCTCAAAAAAAAAAAAAAAAGAAAAAAAGAAGATCCACCTTCTCAAATGTGGGTGGGCATCATCTAATTAGTTGAGAGACTACATGGAACAAAAAGGCAGATTTGGGACATTCCATCTTCTCTTGTCCTTAGAGACATTGGAGCATCTGGTTCTCATGCCTTTGGATTCTAGGACTTATACCAGCCCCTTCTCCACTTGCCCCTCCCCAGTTTCAGACCTTTGGCCTCAGACTGGGAGTTATACTATTAGCTCTGCTCGTTCTCCAGCTTGCAGGTGGCAAACTATGGGACTTCTTGGCCTCTGTACTCACATAAGGCAATTCCCTTAATAAATCTCATCTTAAATGTCTATGTTTCTATTTCTCTGGAGAACCCTGACTAATAAAAACAGCTAGTAACTGCCCATGTGCTAATACTGTGCTATATACTGGAAATTCAAGATGAAATAAATTACTCAGGATGTAATAATGTATTAGGGAGAGTAATCAATAGGACTTGCAGATTTATCATTCCACTATAGATTCCTACTTTAAATCCAGTATGGTCAGACAAAACCCTGTATGATTTTATTATTTTAAATTTGTTAAGGTCTGTTTCATGGCCCAGAGTATGATCTATCTTGGTGTATATTGTTTGTGGGCACTTTTATTGTTTGTGGGCACTTGAACAGAATATGTACTTGGCTGGTTTTGGGTGCTCTATAAATGTCAATGAGGCTGACATTTACTGGTTGATGGTGTTGTTGAGTTCTTCTATATCCTTGCTGATTTTCCATCTTGTTGTCCTATCAGTTATTGAGAGGAATGCTGAAGTTTCTAACTATAACTGTGGATTTGTCAGTTTCTCTGTTTAGTTCTATCAGTTTTTGCTTCACACACTTTTTGCAGCTCTCTGTATGGTGCCTACACATTCAGGACTGCTTTGTTACTGTGGTGGATGAATTCTTTTATCACTATGTAATAGTCCTCTCTGTCTCTGGCAATTTTATCTGAAGTGTACTTTATCTGATATTAATATAGCCACTCTTGCTTTCTTTTGATTAATGGTTACATAATATATTTTTCTATCCTTTTACTTTTATAATGTAATTGTTTAGCGATGGGGTCTCACTATGTTGCTCAAGCTGCGATGTAGTGGTTCTGCACAAGTGTGATCACAGCTCACTTTAAGTGATACTCCTGCCTCAGTATCCTGAATAGCTGGGACTGTAAGTGTGAGCCACTATACCCAGTTATCTTTTTACTTCTAATCTGCCTTTAATATTATATTTGAAGTATATTTCTTGTAGATAGCGTACAGTTGGGTCATGTTTTTTAATCCACTCTGCCAATCTCTAGTCTTTTAATCAGCTTACTTAGGCCATTTACTTTTAATGTAATATAATGTATAATGTAATGTAATGCAATATATTAGGCCATTTTCTTGTCTTCCTATGGATCACATTAATATATTTTAGAATTCCATTCTGATTCATCTATAGGGCTTTTTAATGTATCTCTGTATAAAGGTGTTTTGTTTTTTTTTAAAGGGGTTTCTCTACATATTACATAAATTATCACAGTCTATTAGTGTCACTGTTTTACTGGTTCAGGCAAAATGTATAAGCTTTACATTTATGAATAATTTTCTTAAACATTTCCTCTACAATACATTTAGAACAACAGTGGACAGTGTTACAGTTTTTGCTTCAGCAATCAAGCATGATTTACATCACTAAAAAGGAGAAGAATATATTGTGGTTATATTAATATATTTTTACTTTAATAATTTTTTTCTTCCTAATGTTCCTAGACTCTTTTCATTATTCCTTTCTCTTTACAGGAATTTCTATAGCTGTTCTTTTAAGGCAGGTTTAATATCTTGATTTCCTGTTCATTCCTGAAGACATTTTCTCTGAATACAGAATTCTGGTTGTGACACTTCCTTTTTTTTAGCACTTGAACAATGTGCCATTCTTTATGTCCAGTTTATTATAAGAAACTGTTATCATTCAAATTGCTTTTTTCCTTAAAGGGGAGGCATAATTTCTCTCATTGATTTCAAAATTATTTTTGTCTTTAGTTTTTAGAAATTTGACTATAATGTGTCTTGCTGAACATTTCTTTAGATTTATCTTTTTTAGGATTTGCTTAGCTTCTTGAATCTATAGGTTTATTCCTTTTGCCAAATTTGGCAAATTTTGCTTTTTTTTTTTTTTTTTTTTTTTTTTTTTTGAGACAGAGTCTCAATTTGTCACCCTCAGCAGAGTGTCATGGCATCACAGCTAACAGCAACCTCTAGCTCTTGGGCTAGGATGATTCTCTTGCCTCAGCCTCCCGAGTACCTGGGACCACAGGCACCCGCCACCAATGTCCAGCTATTTTTGTTGCAATTGCCACTGCTGTTTCAGCTGGCCAGGGGCCAGGTTGGAACCCATCACCCTACGCATATGGGGCCAGCACCCTACCCACTGAGCCACAGGCACTGCCCAATTTTGCCATTTTTTCAGTACTTTTTTACTCCCACCTTATTCTTTCCTCTCTTTCCAGAAATATGGTAATGTGAATATTAGATACAATAGAACTAATTGGTCAACATGTAGAAGTGGTCAACATAAGGAACTAGGCCTACTACACTGATAAATATATGGTGCATGTCCAGTCTATGAAAATTAGGTCAACTTAAGGAGGTGGTCAGTGTAGGGAGGTGGTCAGCTACAGAGGTTCTACTGTGTTTTATTATAGTCCCATTGACTCTGAGGCTCTTTTCTTTTAATCTGTTTTCTCTCTGTGAAAATTAGGTAATTTCTATTCTTGTCTTCAAGTCACTAATTCTTTTCTCAATCCCCATCTGCTCGTGAATCCATTCATTAAATATTTTATTTTGGTTATTATATTTTCTGTCCTGAAATTTATATTTGGTATTTCTTTGTATCTTCTATTTCATTCTTGAGCTTTTCTATTTCTTTGCTAAAACTTTCTATTTTTCATTTGTTTCAAGTATTTTAGTAATTGCTCACTGAGGCATTTTTAAGATGGCTGCTTTAAAATCTTTGCAAGATAATAACATCTTTATCACTTCTGTGTTGGTGTTCATAGATTATCTTTCAAGTTAAGATGTTCCTTGTTTTTGGAGGAATAAATGATTTTCAATTTTCTGAAACCTGTACATTTGGGGTATTATAAGACTCTGTATCTTAAATGTTCCACTGACACTACTCCAGCAGCAGGAGACAGTATTGCCTGAAGTGGGTAGGGAAGAAGTCTAGGTTTCCCTCTGGGGACCCTCAAGGGCAGGAGGAACTCTGGGCAATGATCATAGTCTGGGCAGCAATCACAGTCTTATCATTTTACTGGACAGCCCCAGACACTACTCAAGCAGAGTGGAAGAGGGACCTCATTACTGCCAAACGAAGTGGAAGTCCCACAGGCTCTCCACATGGTCTTCACTGACACTGTGGGGTTGGGGGAGGGGGGGCAGGATCTTGTTCACATGGAGTGTAAGTCCCAGCTCCCTAATAAGCCTTCTCTTACACCTGCACAGCAGGCATTGGGGTATTTCTTCATGGCTAAGTGAGCATGGAAATATAGGCTCCCAAACAGCCTCTGCTGGCATGAATGGGGCCATAGTTTTTCCTTTGGTAATTGGCTAGAACCGAGTTAATTATTCTCTAAAAGTTTTCTGGCTTGCTACCCTGCCTCCTTTCTGGCTCTAGAATAAGCAGTCTTTTCTTGGCTTTTGGGGGTCTCTACCTGTTGGCATTTCTTTCTTACCAAGTCTAGAATATATGTGGCAAAAAGAAACTTAAAGAATTTACTATGATGATGTTTCTTAGGTCCTGATATCCATAGCCAGAGTGCCTTTTTCTCACCATCTTTCAGAGTCTCATGTTAGTTTTATGTACAATACACAAGGTTCTTACTTGTACTTAGTGGGGAGAATAGGGAAAATACATCTGCTTCATCTTTCCCAAAGCAGGTCTTTTTGCCCATTGTTTAATTGGAACACCTGTGTTCTTAGTGAGGTTTGAAAATTCTTTAAATATTTTGGATTTAAGTCCTTTATTAGATACATGCCTTGTGAATATTTCAGACTGTGGCTTGCCAGTATCTTTTTAAGTGTAGAAGATTTACATCCTGATAAACCCAATTTATTAATTTTTTTCTTTTATAGATTGTCCTTTTGATATCACTTTTGAGACATCACCACCTAACCCCGAATCACAAAGCTTTTCCCCATTTTTTCTTCTAGAAGTTTTATATTTTCAGATTTTACATTTAGGCCTATGATTCATTTTGACTTAATTTTTTTTTTTTTTTGAGACAGAGTCTCACTATGTTGCCCTCAGTAGAGTGCTGTGGCTTAAAAGCTCACAGCAATCTTGGGCTTAAGCGAGTCTCTTGCCTCAGCTTCCCAAGTAGCTGGAATTACAGGCACCCACCACAATGCCTGGCTATTTTTGTTGTTATTGTTGTTATTTTGTCGTTGTTGTCATTGTTGTTGTTTAGCAGGCCCAGGCTAGGTTGAACCTTCCAGCCCCAGTATATGTGGCCAGTACCCTAACCACTGAGCTAAGAGCGCCAAGCCATTGAGTTAATTTTTTCATGTGGTATGAGGTATGAATCAAAGTGCTTATGTATAAACAATGATTCTAGGGTCACTTGTTGAAAAAACTATCTTTGCTCAATTTTATTCCTACTATATTTTAATTAAAAAATTAGTCTATAATATAGTCTATATAATTGTCTATATTCTGAAAATAGACCCTATTTATATACCTTGATTCCAGTACCACAATGTTATAATGACTGTAGCTTTCTTGATATTAAGCATAGCGAGCCTTCCAACTCTGTTCTTCAAAGTTCTTTAGGCTTTCTTAGGTTCTTTTGATTTCCATATGGATTTTACTTTTTAATTTATTTTTTATTTTTAGAGATAGGGTCTTGCTATGTTGCCCAGGCTGGAGTGAAAGGGGTCTTCACAGGTACAGTCATAATGTGCAACAGCCTCAAACTCTCTAGCTCAAAAATCCTGTTGCCTCAGCCTACCAAGTGGCTGGGACGACAGGTGTGCACCATTGCACCCAGCACCGGATGAATTTTAGAGTCAGATTGTCAATTTCTATTTTAAAAGTCTGCTTGGGCACTGACTGTGATAGCATTGACTCTATAGACCAATTTGGGAAAAATTGACATTTTAATAATATTAAATGAATAAGATACATCTCCTCATTTACTCACTATTTAGGCTTTCTCTTTAATTTACCTCAGCAATGTTTTATAGTTTCCACTGTATAGGTCATGCATATATTAGGCAGCCTGGGCTGCTACCACAGTATACCACGTAGACTGTGCAGCTTAAACAACTATGAGAAATAAAACAAACTGTGAAGAACACATTTCTTATCGTTCTGGAGCCTGGAAAATCTAGGATCAAAGTGCAGACTGACTCAGTTCCCCAGCGAGGGCTTCCCTCCTGGCCTGGAGATGGCTGCCTCTTCACTGTGTTCTCACACTGCAAAGAAAGAGAAGGAAACAAGCCCTCTAGTGTCTCTTGTAAGAGCACTAATCCTGTCATAAGGGCCACACACTCCTGATCTCATCCAAACTCAGTAACTTCACAAAAGACCTGTCTCCAAATACTGAGGATCAGGGCTTCAACACATGAATTCTTGGAGATATAAATCAGTTTATAGAAATGTATTTGTCAGATATATCCCTGAATTTTATCATATTTTTGATACTGTTGTAAATTGATTTTTTAAATTTTCAATTTATAATAGTTCTCTACTGGTAAATAGAAATACAACTGGTGTGTATATATTTATATTCCATACTACAATTTTTCTAAACTTACTAGTTCTAACAGCTTTTCATAGATTTCATCTAATTCCTACAAAGGTGATTATGGCATGTGTAGGAAATTCTACCTTTCCAATCTAGATGGTTTTTACTTCTTCCTTGCCTTTTGTAATCAGAGAACCTCTAGTACAACGATTAATAAAAGTGATGATAATAGACTTCTGTACCTTGTTCCTGATCTTAAGAGTAAAGCATTCAAACTCTCTATCAAGTACCATGTTAGCTGGAGGTTTTTCATGGAGGCCTTTTTTCAGGTTCCCTTCTATTCCTAGTTTCTGAGAGTTTTTATGAGAAACAGATGTTGGGTTTTGCCAAATGCACTGTCCTGCATATATCAAGATGATCATACATTTTTTTATGTGCATTCGTGAATAAGTGAAATAACAATGATTTATTTTCCAATGTTAAGCCAACCTTCAATTCCTAGGATATAGCCCATTTGGTCAAGATGTATTATCTTTTTAAAATACTACTGGATTTTGGCTCAGTGCCCGTAGCTCAGTGGCTAGGGCAATGGCCACATATACTGGGGCTGGCATATTTGAACCCAGCCCAGGCCTGCTAAACAACAATGACAACTACAACAACAACAACAAAAATAGCCAGGTATTGAGGTGGGCACCTATGGTCCCAGCTACTTGGGAGGCTGAGGCATGAGAATCACTTAAACCCAACAGTTTGAGGTTGCTGTGAGCTGTGATGCTACAGCACTCTACCAATAGTGACATAATGAGACTGTCTCAAAAAAAGTTATTGGATTTGATTTGCAAAAACTTTGTTTAGAATTTTTAACTTTATGCCCATGAGGGATATTGGTCAGTAGTTTTCTTTTAATATCATCTTGTTTTAGTATGAGGGCATTGTTAGTCTCAGAGATGAATTGGTACAGATTCCCACCTCTTCAGTTTTCTGGAAGAGTTTGTCTAGAATTGGTATTATTTCTTCATTAAATGTTTAGAAGAATTTATCCACTAAATTTCTGTTTATCAAGAAAGGCATCTGGCCTGGAATTTTCTTTTAGGAAAGGTTTTTAACTGTCAATTCAAGTTCTGTAATAGACAAAGGGTTGCTCTGATTATCTGTGTCTTGAGTTTGGTAGTTTGTGTCTTTCAAGGTTTTGCCATTTCATCTACATTGTCAAATATCATAGCATAAAGTTGCTCATAAAAATGTTTTTATGAACTACATACCTTTGTTTTATCAACCGAATCTGTTGTGATGACAGCACTCTCATTCCTAATATTTTAAATTTGTGTCTTTTCAAGGCAACCTACACAATGGGAAGTTATTTTCAGGGTATGAATCTGACAAAGAGTTGATAACTAGAATCTACAGAGAACTCAAATTAATCAATTAAAAAAGAGTAAACAATCCCATCTACCACTGGGCAAGAGATATGAACAGAACCTTCTCTGATGAAAATAGACAAGTGGCTAACAAACATTTGAAAAAATGCTCATCATCCTTGAGCGTCAGAGAAATGCAAATCCAAACCACCTGAGACATCACCTAACCCCAGTGAGAACGGCCCACATCACAAAGTCTCAAAGCTGCTGGCATGGATGTGGAAAGAAGGGAACACTTTTACACTGCCGGTGTAAAATATACTAATACAACCTTTTTGGAAGGAGGTATGGAGACTCTTCAAAGAACTCAAACGAGACCTCCCATTTGATCCTACAATCCCATTACTAAGCATCTAGCCAGAAGGAAAAATATCATTTTATCATAAGGACATTTGCTCTAGACTGTTTATCACAGCTCAATTTACAATTGCCAAATTGTGGAAACAGCCTAAATGCCCACCAACCCAGGAATGGATAACAAGCTGTGGTATATGTACCCCATGGAATACTATTCAGCCAATAAAAAGATGGAGACTTTACATCTTTGTATTAACCTGGATGGAGGTGGAACACCTTCCTAGTAAAGCATCACAAGAATGGAGAAGCAAGAATCCAATGTGCTCAATTCTAATATGAAGGCAGCAGATGAGCTAATACAAAGTGGGGGGTAGGGGAATGAGGCTGTGAGGAAAGGGGAGGCAAGAAGGGGATGAAGGGGTCACAGTGTATGGCACACCTCTCGGGGGTGGGACACAATTTTAAGAGGGACTTTACCCGACAATGCAATCCGTGTAACCCAATTCTTTGTGCCCTCAATGAATCCCAAACCAAAAAAAAAAAATGTCTTTTCCTAATCAATCTGACCAAAGGTTTACCAATTTTATTGATCTCACAGAACCAGCTTTGGTTTTTACTAATATTCTCTATTTTCTTTATTTCGATGACTTCTGCTTACACTGGATATGATTTGGTCTTCTTTTCCTACTTTCTTAACTTAGGCTGAGGTCAATGATTTGAACCCCTTCTTTTCTAACGTAAGCATTCGGTGCTATAAACACCCATCCAACTACCACTTAAATGGCATTCCACAATTTTAATGTGATTTCATTTTCCTTTATTACATAGTATTTTCTAATTTCACCCTGGATTTCTTCATTAGCCCAGGGATTATTTAGAAATGTATTATTTACTTTATCAATGTTTGGGTATTTTCCCAATAGCTTTCTGTTGTTGATTTACATTTTAATTCCACTGTGGTCAGAGAACATTTGCTTTAATTGAATCCCTTTAAACTTACTGAGACTTAGGCTTTGGCTCCAAATGTTGTCTATCTTAGTAAATATTCTATGTATGCTTTCAAAGAATATATATTCTTCTGCTGTTTTACTGATGTCAGTTCAGTCAAATTGATTGATGGTGCCCTTTTTATGTTATGAATTTAATTTGAATTAATACCAAAAACCGAAAAAAGTAAAATTTAAATTCTAGGCAATATTGAAAAAGTTCCACCAAATCCTTTAAAATATTCCACTTAATGAAATTTAAAGTTAATAAAATAATCAGAGGAAGCCAAAGGAAAAAATTATAAATTTCATATCAAGAGATTATCAATCTGTTGACCCAGTTTAGAGAATCACAAGAGGTTAGAGCCAAATGAGACCTCAGAGACTAGACCAAACATCTCAATTTTACAGCAACTCTGAAAAACCACAACGTTTGTTCAGGGCAACACGTGAAATCTATGATGCCCTTTCCCCTGCACCACTGCTTACCTGCTCCACTGTGCAAAAGATGTGAGCATCATCCTGCTGGAAGCGCCTGACTCGGGTCAAGCCACTTAAAGTCCCCGACAGTTCACTTCTATGCAGAACTCCAAAGTCGGCAAACCTAATAGGCATTTCCCTCCAAGATCGTGGACGATGGGCAAACATTAGACTAGAAAAAATGTAATAATACGCAGCTTTTTCACAGCATAGAAAAGACAAATAATCATCTAAATATTAAGAAATTATAATTAAGCCTCAAGATTTGTAAACTCCTTATACTGGTTTTCATGTCACCAAGAAAAAAAATTTTGATCCCTGCAGCACTGTGAAAAAGACTCTTCTCTAACATCTTTTCCCAGAAATGCTGTTCCCTGTCCTGATCCACTCAGTGAATCTCCACTTACTGTTCATACTTCATTTCTAAAGCTGCTTCTTAAATGAAGCCTTGCTGGACACTTCCCTAGGTAGATTTATCACTCTCTCTTCAAATTTCAGAAACATCTTGAATGTACCACCATTGTGTCACTGGTTCTGCTTTGTTAATAACTGTCTGCAGATCTTTCCCTGCTCATGAGATTCTGTCATGAGCTCCCTGAGGGAATGAACTGTGTCATAGTTGCCTCTGCACTTCCAGCACCAACCATGGGAAGCACTCAACTAATGTTCTCTGCTGCACAAAAGACTGCTCTTCTGCAGAAGCCCTCCTGGTCCCTATGTCTCATCACCCCTAAGCCACTGTGGCCCTGCTTCTTATTCTGAGGTATGAAAAGACAAAATTACATTGTCTACTTAGTCTTAATTATAGTTTAAATCCCAGGCTACAGGTGCTGATCTACAGAGGAAATATTTTTAAAAGTAAATTCATTCTCTAGAACAAAACAACTTGGTAAAGATGGTTAGTAATCACCACTCTTCAAATTAAAGATCTCACTTAAGCTCGGTGCCTGTAACTCAGTGGTTAGGGCACCGGCCACATACACTGAGACTGGCGAGTTCAAAGCTGGCCCAGGCCTGCTAAACAACGACAATTACAACAAAAAAATAGCTGGGCGTTGTGGTGGGCACCTTTAGTCCCAGCTATTTGGGAGGCTGAGGCAAGAGAATTGCTTAAGCCCAAGAGTTTGAGATTGTCGTGAGCAGTGACGCCACAGCACTCAGTACCAAGAGTGATGTAGTGAGACTTTGTCTCCAAAAAATAAAAAATAAATAAAAAATAAAGGCATCACTTAATTCCAAACAGCAAAATAATAATATTAAAAGCTAATGATAAAAGCATGCTACACATTGTCTATGCAAAGATCTGCTTCACTTTTAACACTCACCAGTGGCCTGGACAATTCATGGGTTTGAGAGCAAAAGTGTCCTTTTCAATCTCAAAGGCAAACATGTTCTCACTATAATGCTGCCAGTGGCCAGAGGCTTCCCAAAGTTTACTGTTGTACACATTGGGAGAGAGCACTTCCGTGAAGTTACGTTTGTGATATTCCTCCTTAAAGATAAATGCATTTAATATTAAAGTATGCTAGGACAGATAACAATTCCTCATGAAGTTATGCTACAAGCAAATATTTTTAAAATCAAGATCACGGCTTATATTAATTCATTGTTAACATACCCTATAATAGTTTTAGACCTTGTGGTTTCTGAATCATGAAAAGATATAAATGTATATATACATGCCCAGTATAATTTTCATCAAATATAGTATACAACAGTATATAATATATAATGTTTTAATTCTTTGAAAATTAGTAATTGGAATACAATATATACAGAAACTTGCTATAACTACAACCTTCAAATTCTTTCTACATTCTAGATAAACAGCAGAAATTCTCTCTTAAGTAATAAGAATAACTTCACAATTTAATAAGCCTGAATGCCATGTTGCATATTAGAATTTTGGGATTATGTGTTTGTTCAAAACAGAGTCTCATCTGTCACCCAGGTTTGAGTGCAGTGGTGTCACTGTAGCTCACTGCAGCCTCAAACTCTAGACTCAAGTGATCCTCCCACCTTTGCCTCCCAAGTGGCTGTGACTACAGGCATAGGTCACCATGCCCAGCTAATTTTTCTATTTTTTATAAAGCTGGGCACCTCAGCCTCCCAGAGTACTAAGATTACAGGTGTGAGCCACTATGTCTAGCCCAAGTTACATTTTATTTCTATTTTTTAATTTTAAATAGAAATAAAGTTGAGAATTTTCATTTATAGCAATTTAAATAGTTGATATCTATTAAGTCATAAGCTAGGTCCTCTCCCTCCCTATTAACAGCTTCTCAAACTGAATCACTGAGAAAAAAAGAGTTTTTTCAAGCAAAGTTTTAATTTTACTTCAACTTCCTTTTTTCCCCCCCTTTCGGTATCAATTTGATGATCTTTTGGGGTAGGTATTCTTGTGTATTTTCAAAGACTATATTCTTGGTAAACATTCTATGTGTACTTTGAAAAAATGTACATTCTGCTATTCTACAAATATCAAATTTATAATGTTCAATAGTGACACTTGTATGACAACTTTAATTTGAATTAACACAAAAATTTGGAAAAGTAAGAATCCTAAAACTCCTTAGATCCTCAGTATTTGTAAACAAATCACTTAACAGACATACCATTATCATTATCTGGCACAAACGTGTATGACCAAACATTAGGCAAGTTTAAATAAAAGATTTCTCACAGTTAAAAAAAAAGAATACTATTTTAAAATTCCTAACAAGAACAGTTTCATATCACTGAAAAGGATGTTCTCTGTTGCTCTTCAGCAGGCATCTTCTAATTCCAATAGTGGATAGCCTGGATCTCAGCCATTCAGTAAAGTGCTTTACCTGCCCTGTCTTTACGAAATTAGAAAACTGGGTGTAGTGGCTCTTATAATCCTAGCACTTTGGGAGGCCAAGATGAAAGGACCTCTTAAGATTAGGAGTTTGAGACCAGCCTGAGCAAAAGCAAGACCCCATCTCTACAGAAAATACAAAAACTAGCCAGGCATGGTGGAACATGCCTATAGTCCCAGCTATTCAAGTGGCTGAGGCAGAAGGATCATGTGAGCCCAGGAGTCTGAGCTATTACGATGCTATGGCACTCTAGCCTGAGCAACAGAGCAAGACTCTGACTCAAGAAAAAAAAAAAAAAAAGAAGAAGAAGAAGAAAAGCACTAAATTAGAAAATTCAACAGAATTATGTCACTAGGAATGGCTGTGTGACATGGTTCTATATTTCTATATATTTGGATTAAATAAGGTCCCAGCAATTAAAGGGTGTGTGTGTGTGTGTGTGTGTGTGTGTGCGTGCGCGCGCGCGTGTGTATTTGCTGTTATTAAAGACTATTTTTAAAGCCTAGCTCAGGAGATATTGCTTAATGGATTTTCAGTGGATTCTGAACATAATCATGTTAGGAATTTGTTGAGTTGAGGTGTTTAGAAAGGATTTTAAACTATCCCCACATCCCCACACCTCAAATTCATACGAAGACTCTCATCCCAGGGTGATGATATTAGGAGGTGGGGCCTCTGACAGGTGATCAGGTGATCCATGTGAAGGTGGACCCCTCCTGAAGGGGATCAATGTCCTTAGAAAATGAACCCCAGCCGGGCATGGTGGCTCACGCCTATAATCCTAGTGCTCAGGGAGGCTGAGGTGGGTGGACTGCCCTGAGCTCAGAAATTTGAGACCAGCCTAAGCCAGAGTGAAACCCTGTCTCTACCAAAAAAATAGCTAGGCATTCTGGCAGGCGTCTATAGTCCCAGCTACTTGGGAGGCTGAGGCAAGAGAATCGCTTAAGCCCAAGAGTTGGAGGTTGCTGTGAGCTGTGATGCCACAGGACTCTACCAAGGGCCACAAAGTAAGACTCTGTGTCAATAAAAAATAAATAAAAGAAAAAAAAAAGAAAATTAAAAAAACTTTAAACTAAGATGATTGACAGCAAAATTCAAGAAAATGAATCCCATATTGAGCTGGGAAAATATTTTATGAGGAAGACCCCCCTGGCAATTGCAGCAACCCAAAAATAAATAACTGGGGTTTGATTAAGCTATAAAGTTTCTACACAGCTAAGGGTACTACAACCAAAGCAAACAGCCTTCAGAATGGGAGAAGATTTTAGCATGTTATGAGTCCAACAAAAGTCTGATGACTAGAACCTACAAAGAACTCAATTTAATCAATAAAGAAGAACAAACAACTGCATTTCTATGTGGGTAAGACAAACTTCTCTGAAGATGATAGATGAATGGCTAACAAACACATGAAAAAATGCTCATCATCTTTAATCATGAGAGAAATGCAAATCAAAACCACACTGATAGATATCACCTTACCCTAGTGGGAATAGCCCCCATCATAGTCTGAAAACTGCAGATGCTGGCATGGATATAAAGAGAAAGGAACACTTTTACACTGCTGGTGGGATTGCAGCTTTTACACTGCTGGCACTGCAAACTACTACAACCTTTATGGAAAGAAGTATGGAGATTTCTCAAAGAACTAAAACTTGACATTTCATTTGATCCCACAATTTCATTACTAGTTATCTACCCAGAAGAACAAAAATCATTTTACCACAAAGAAATTTGCACCAGAATGTTTATTTCAGCTCAATTTATAATTGCCAAGTCATGGAAGCAACCCAAATGCCCATCAACGCATGAATGGATTCACAAACTATGCTATATGTATACTAGGGGACACTATTCAGCCATAAAGAAGGTGGAGGCTTCACATCTTTTATGTTTACCTGGATGGAGTTGAAACACATTCTTCTTAGTAAAGTATCTCAGGAATGGAAACAAAAGTATCCAATGTACTCAATACTAATATGAAATCAATATATGAACATCTACACACTCACAGAAATGATAAAACACAATATAGCCTAGCAAGGGGGAAGGGTGAAGAGAAAGGGGAGGGAAAAGGGAGGGTTATTGGTGGAGAAGTGAGAAAAATCAGTGGAATCTCACCTAACGTGTACAATGCAAGGGTGTTCAGCACAACCCCAGGGTGAAGGGCTCTCCCACAAACTGAACTTTACCTTGGAAGTGAGAACAATATAACCTAAAAATTTATTCCTTCATATTAATTTGAAATTAAAGATAATTAATTTTAAAACTCACCAAAAAAAAAATACCAGAATCCCAGTTAACCATGCTATTATCTTTTCAAAGAACCGACTTTTTATTTTGTTAATCTTCCAAATAGTTTTTTTTGTTCCCAGATTTCATTTAATTCTGATCTAATTTTGGTAATTTCTTTTCTTCTACTACGTTGGGGTTGGATTGCTCTTCCTTTTCCAGGTCATTGAGATGATTAATTAGGTTGCTGATTTGTATGCTTTGTTTTTTGGATATGGGCATTTAATGAGATAAAGTTCCCTGTTAGAACTGCTCACAGGTGTTGATAACTTATGGCTTCATTGTCATTTTGTTCAAGGAATCTAATGATTTCCTTTTTTGTCTCCTCCTTGACCCTTGACCCAGCTGTCATTCAGCATCAGGCTGTTTACTTTCCCTGACTGTATGTGGGATGAATGTCACACCCCAAAGTGAACATGGGTGCATGTAACATGTGTGTGTGCTTACCATGCATGTGTGTGTCCCTTCATAAACAGTCACAGCTCCTCCTGGAATCTGTCACATGTGCAGACTTAGCCGACTCCTCCCTCCCTTGCAGTACCTTCCTCCAGTTGCTGCCGGAAGTTATGCGTCCCAGCCTGCAGGATGGCCAAGCTACAGTTGCAAACCTTTATAAGAAATAAAGCTCTCCACTCCAAATTCATGAACCTTGTGATTCTTCGGTTGACATCA
This sequence comes from Loris lydekkerianus, assembly GCA_963574355.1. Taxonomy (NCBI): domain Eukaryota; kingdom Metazoa; phylum Chordata; class Mammalia; order Primates; family Lorisidae; genus Loris; species Loris lydekkerianus. The sequence continues at coordinate 24,951 of CAUYPK010010746.1, forward strand.
CAATAACCCAACACGTAGCTTTGGCTTTGCAGTCAGGCAGATGCTATAAGGGCTTCAAAGTGACTGTGGCGACTTAAAGAACAGTGAGGACGATGTTACTGGAGGTCAAAGAAGAGAGGACCCTTGCAACATCATGCCAGAAATCGACTGGATAAAACTGTCACCAGAGGTTAACAAGAAAATGGAAAGGGTATCCAAAGAACTCCTGCACTTATCTGGGGAAATGTCCAGGCAGAGTGTAAAAAGTGACAACTGATTTCTTCTAGCTGCTTATGTTAAAATATAAGAGAAACATAAACCAGTGATGAAACTAACTTTCTGAGCCAAATTTAGAGGAAATACAAAAGGTCCTACTGGGCCCCCAAATAAAACTTTCTCATCCTATATCCAACAAAGGACTCACAAAGAAAAATTATTTCAAAACAAAGGTAAAGTTCAGGTTACAATCACTGAAGCATGGTCTTAGGGTGAAGAGCTTCAGGACATGGTTGTGATCCTTTGAGAAGCCCTGAGAACAATCTTCTGTAAATGTACTTCATATGGTTTCTAACGGTCTTCAGAGTGTGCTCTATAGACCCTCTCAGGTAGACACAAAGGCGTTTTTTTTAATTGTTCGGGATTCATTGGACATGAAGGCTTTTAAGACTCACAGCAGCCCAGCGGGAAGAGAAGGAGCCATCTCAGAAAGAGATGTGGGTGTGGTTTTTATCCAACAGCATTGATTATAAATTTACATAAAGGCCCTCACAAAGTATTTAAAGGGATGGTACTAGCTTAATTTTAAAGATGGTGCAAAATGTAAAGAGGCCTTATGACCCCCTTCTGTGGAAAGCAGTAAGGTGGGAACACTAAGAAAGCTCTTCAAAGGCACATATGGCTGCAATGAACAATCTGGTGCAAATATC
>CAUYPK010010749.1:0-29328 GCA_963574355.1 Loris lydekkerianus
CCCCCCCCCCCCCCGGCGCCCCCCCCCCCCCGCCGCGGCCCGCCCCCCGCGCGCCGGGCGGGCCCCCGTGGGCGCGGCCGCGGGGGCGGGGGAGAGTGCGCAATGGGGCGAGGGAGAGAGAGCAATGGGGGGAGGGAGAGAGAGAGCAATGGGGGGAGGGAGAGAGAGAGAGCAATGGGGGGAGGGAGAGAGAGAGCAGTGGGAGAGGGAGAGAGAGAGCAATGGGGGGAGGGAGACAGAGAGAGACTGAGAGGGTGTTTGCTGTGGTTGGTGACAGCTTTGTGTTTTCTGATTTCCTTGCTATGTTTCCAACATTTTCTTTTCTTTTTGTTTGTTTATTAGAGACAGACTCTCACTTTGTCACCTTTTTGTTTGTTAGAGACAGACTCTCACTTTGTCACCTTTTTGTTTGTCTGTTAGAGACAGACTCTCACTTTGTCACCTTTGAGTTGTCAGCTCCAACTCCTGGGCTTAGGCGTTTCTCTTGCCTCAGCCTCCCTAGTAGCCGAGACTATAGGCACCCGCCACAACACCTGGCTATTTTTTTGGTGCAATTTGGCTGTAGCTGGGTTCACACCCACCACCCCCAGCACCTTACTCACTGAGCAGTAGGTGCCGTCCATGTTTCCAACAATTTCAACTCATGAATTCAAGAGGTTCCTCTGTATCTTTAGAGTGAATTTTCTTTTTTGGCTGAAGGGAATTGGAGCAGTTCTTGTTTCAAAATAGTCTTTTTCTTTCTTTCTTTCTTTCTTTTTTTTTTTTTGAGACAGTCTCACTGTCGCCCTGGGTAGAGTGCCCTGGTGTCATAGTTCACAGCAACCTCAAACTCTTAGGTTTGAGCAATCCTCTTGTTTCAGCCTCCCATGGAGCTAGGACTACAGGTACCCACCACAACGCCTGACTAGTTTTTTTATTTTTAATAAAGACAGGGTCTCACTCTTGTCAGGCTGATCTGGAATGCCTGAGCTCAAGCAATCCACCCACCACAGCCTTCCAAAGTGCTCGGATTACAGGCGTGAGCCACCACATCTGACCTCAAAATAGTCTTAACCAAGAAAAGAAAGTGTAATACAGACTCTTGTACTTCTAATACATTTTTGTCTTGTTTGGGGATAGGGTGATGTAGAGCCAAAGTTAATCCGTTTTCAAGCATTTCGAGTATTTGTATTGAAGTCACCTGACAGCCATATTGCATAAGGCTCAGTGTTCTGGTTTAGGACTTTCCAGCCTCCGGGGCTTGAGATCACTGACAGGTTTTGCAAGGATTACTGTATCCTTGGACCTCACTAACCTTGTTCAGAAGTTCTAGGACTTCATGCTTGGAGCTGCTGGGGGTAGGAGGGTACCTTTTGGCACTGGCTGAAGAACTGGTCCTAGAAGAAGGAGAACACGAGCCCACCGTTGTTAGTGACTTTGAGGATGTTTCCCTACTTGTTTCCTATTGCACATTGAGTCAGGTGTCTCTTGAGGCAGGTCACCTTGCTTCTGTCAAGGGGAGAACAGAGGGAAGAGTCAGGCAGTAATAGACACTCAGGGATCACAGTATTAATCACCTTTGTGTCTTTCTTCCCAAAGTCACCAGTTATAGACTTATCAAAACCTTCTGGCCTAGTGTGGAACTTTATGCTTATAATCTCAGAGGTGGGACAATCATTTGAGCTCTGGAGTTTAAGACCAGACCAAAAAGGTAGATCGTTTCTACTAAAACTAGAAAAATTAGCCAGGGATTGTGGTGCAAGCCTGTAGTCCCAGCTACTCGGGAGGCTGAGGCAGGAGGATCACTTGAACCCAGGAGTTTGTGAGCATGGCTGAGACCATGGTACACTAGCCTGGGCAACAGAGTCTCAAAAAAAAAACAAACCCAAACCAAACCAACCAACCCCCCTCCCCACCAAAACAAACAAACAAACAAAAAAACCTCACAAAGAGGGGGTTTTCTATTTTATTGTAGAGACAGGGTCTCACTTTTACTCAGGCTGGTCTCTAACTCCTGGCCCCACGCACTGCTTCCACCCCAGCCTCCCAAAGTGTTATGATTACAGAAACAAGCCACTGCATCTAGCCTGATGACTTTTTCCTGACCTTTTATTTTGATGGAGTGCATTTTCCAGCATCATCTTGAGAAAGGTGCAACAAAAATTAAATGTTTTGATTCTATACATGTCTAAGTTAAAAATCATTTTTAACTTGGGAGGCTGAGGCAAGAGGGTCACTGAAACCCAGGAGTTTGAGGTTGCTGTGAGATGTTACACCATGGAACTCTAAATAGGGTGACAGAATGAGAATTTTTTTAAAAAAAAAAAAAAATCACTTTTAATGCTCAATTTTATGGACACTAATTGTCTTCTAGCATCCAATGTCTTTTTTTTTTTTTTTTTTTTCAGTTCTTGGCCGGGGCTGGGTTTGAACCTGCCACCTCTGGTATATGGGGCTGGTGCCCTACTCCTTTGAGCCATAGGCATCGCCCCTAGCATCCAATGTTTTGAGAAATTTAATACTATTCTATTTCCCTTCCTCTGTATGTGGTCTTTTTTATTTCTTCAAAAACTTCTAGAATTAGGCCAGGCGCGGTGGCTCACGCCTGTAATCCTAGCACTTAGGAGGCTGAGGCAGGTGGATTGCCTGAGCTCACAGGTTCGAGACCAGCCTGAGCCAGAGCAAGACTTCGTCTCTACTAAAAAGCCTTGTGGTGGGCGCCTGTAGTCTCAGCTACCTGGGAGGTAGAGGCAAGAGAATCGCTTGCACCCAAGAGTTTGAGTTTGCTGTGAGGTATGATGCTATATCACTCTATCAAGGGTGACAAAGTGAGACTGTCTCAAAAAAAGAAAGAAAGAAAACTTCTAGAATTATTTCTTTTTTTCTGGTGGTCAGAAATTTCAAGTTGTCCTGGGCTTGATGTTTTTCTCATTTATTATATTGAGTACTCAATACGTTCTTTAAAACTGGAGATCTGGCTTTCATTTCTGAGAAGTATTCTTGTGCTATTTCTTTCTTTCTTTCTTTTTTGAGATAGAGTCTCAAGCTGTCACCCTGAGTAGAGTGCCAGGGTGTCACAGCTCACAGCAACCTCCAGCTCAGGCTCAGGTGATCCTCTTGCCTCAGTTTTTCTATTTTTAGTAGAGATATGGTGTCACTTTTGCTCAGGCTGGTCTCGAACTCGTGAGGTCAAGCTATCCACCCACCTCGGGCTCCCAGAGTGCTAGGATTACAGGCGTGAGCCACGGCGCCTGGGCTCTTGTGCTATTTCTTTCATAGTTTTGTTCCTATTTGCCTCTCTTTTGGGAACTCCTTTAATTAGATATCGAACCTCCTGGACTGATCCTTTAATTTTCTTAACTTTTTAACTTTCTCCCCCTTTTTAATTTCCAAAGGCACTTCCTGTTCTCTGATTTTGCTAAGTCCTTCTCTTTCTTTCTCCTCTTTTTCCTTGTTTCCTTCCCTTTTTTCCTTTCTTCCCTACTTTCATCCTTCTTTCCTCCCTTCCTTCTTCTCTTGTTCAGAGGATCTGAGTCATATTTTGCGGAGTAAAATCTCCTCTCCCTGAGAGTATTTCCATTTTGAAATTTTCTTTTATTGCTTGTACTGTCTCTGTTTCCTCTGAGTTCTCTTTTCCTCCTATGGTTTATTTGTTTTGGTCTCTGTCTTTACTGTTGGAAGCTTTCCTTGAAAGTCTGGTGATCTTTGGATGTTTGGTCAGATTTTTGACTGAATTGCTGCAAAGTTTCCTTTGACTGGAAGCTCTGTGTTGAGTGGGGAAGTCATGTCAGCTTGTGGGCTTATTTTTAGATCGGGGAGATCCTCAGCCAGCTTTTGTGTGTGGGTGTGTGTAGTCCCCCAAATGTCAGTATGTGTAGGTATTTTCTCTGTAGCAATTTCGTTTATCTACAAAAAGAGCCTCTACTCTGCCCTGGAAGTGTAGGCCTGGCTGTTGGTGCTGTAACGCTGGGTGAGGAAAGGGACAGAGGGTTCTGGCAATTCAGTATTTAGTGTTTGGGCCGTCCTCTCTTTCTCTCTCTCTCTCTTTTTTTTTTTTTTTGGCAGTTTTTGGCCGGGGCTGGGTTTGAACCCGCCACCTCTGGCATATGGGGCTGGCGCCCTACTCCTTTGAGCCACAGGCACCGTCCTCTCTTTTTTTTTTTTTTTTTTTTTGAGACAGATTCTCACTTTGTCACAGCAACTTCAATCTCTTGGGCTCAAGTGATCCTCTTGCATCAGCCTCCAGAGTAGATGGACTATAGGCGCCCACCATAATGCCTATATATATCTATATATCTGTATATCTATATCTATATCTATATCTATATCTATATCTATATCTATATCTATATCTATATATTTTTTTTTTTTTCTAGAGACAGAGTCTCACTTTGTCGCCCTTGGTAGAGTTCTGTGGTGTCACAGCTCACAGCAACCTCCAACTCCAGGGCTTAGGCAATTCTTTTGCCTCAGCCTCCCGAGTAGCTGGGACTACAGGTGCCTGCCACAATGCCCGGCTATTTTTTGTTGCAGTTTGGCCAGGGCCGGGTTTGAACCCGCCACCCTCGGTATATGGGGCCAGCACCCTACTCACTGAGCCACAGGTGCCATCCCGCCTGGCTATTTTTTTTTGTTTTTGAGAGATGTGGTCTCCTTCTTGCTCAGGCTGGTCTCAAGCTGTGAGCTCAAGCAATTCATCCACCTCGGTCTCCCAGAGTGCTAGGATTACAGGCATGAGCCACTGGCCCAGCTATTCTCTCTTTTTTCGAGTAGCAAGTACTCTCGAAAGTGTGTAAACTTTCACTGAATCTTCACTTTCACCCTTCCTCCCAGTGTTGTTTTTTTTTTTTTTTTTTTTTTAGAGACAGAGTTTCACTTTATCGCCCTCGGTAGAGTGCTGTTGCGTCACAGCTCACAGCAATCTCCAGCTCTTGGGCTTAGGTGATTCTCTTGCCTCAGCCTCCCAAGTAGCTGAGACTACAGGTGCCTGCCACAACGCCTGGCTATCTTTTTGTTGTTGTTGCAGTTTAGCTGGGGCTGGGTTTGAATCCACTACCGTCGGTATATGGGGCCAGGGCCCTACACTGAGCCACCGGGGCAGCCCTTTTGTTTTTTTTTTTTTTTTTGGATACAGAGTCTGACTTTGTTGCTCTCAGTTGAGTGCTATGGCATCATAACTCACAGCAACCTCAAACTCCTGGGCTTAAGTGATCCTCTTGTCTCAGCCTCCCAAGTAGCTAGGACTACAGGCATCTGCCACAACACCTGGCCTCTTTGGTTCAGGCTGGTCTCGAACTTCGAGCTCAGGGCAATCCACCCTCCTTGGCCTCCCAGAGTGCTAGGATTACAGGCGCGAGCCACCACGCCCAGCCTCCTTTATGGTGTTCTGAAGCATCTCAAGTTGTTTCTTTCCGATGAAGTACCTGTGGGAGTTGGGGGAGGATGATTATCTGACTTGTGGGGATTGTGGAGCTGGCTGCCGGCAGTCTTCACACTCCCCTCACTGGCTTCAATGCCTCGTTCCTACCACTGCCTTCCTCAGTACCAGACTTCAATTCTTGAGCCTTTCCAGGCTGAGTTCTCTCCCTTCTTGTGAGTATTCTCCAACTTTTGGCAAATTTCCTCTGTTCTTCTAATTTATTTTTATTAATTCATTATATATATGTTAGAGACAGCATCTCACTCTGTCACCCAGGCTGGAGGCAGTGGTGCTATCATAGCTCAGTGTAACTCTGTGACTTCAAACTGCTGGGCTCAAGCACTCCTCCTACCTGGCCTACCAGGTAGTTGGGACTATAGGGGTGCACCACCATGCCTGGACATATTGTGGTAATTTAGTTACCATGCCTCTGTCTACTTTTTGTCTTCATGTGTATGGATTAGGGAAAAATAGATGTTTTCTAGTTTTATGGAAGATGGAGGTCTGGGTTTCTGTTTCTTGTTCTGATTATGTTTTGGAGAGACCCTTCCTTCCTTTCTTCCTTTTGATAGAGTCTCACTTTGTTGCCTTTGGTAAGTACTGTGGTGTCACAGTTCACAGCAACCTCAAACTCTTGGCCTTCAGCGATTCTCTTGCCTCGGTCCTACAAGCGCCCACCATCATGCATGGCTATTTTTTTTGAGCTGAGCTCTCACTCTGGCTCAGGCTGGTCTTGAACTCCTGAGCTCAGGCAATCTACCCACCTTGGCCTTCCACAGTGCTAAGATTACAGTCGCAAGAGATTTTCTTTTTTTCTTTTCTTTTCTTTCTTTCTTTTTTTTTTTTTGAGACAGAGCCTCAAGCTGTTGCCCTGGATAGAGTGCCATGGCATCACAGCTCACAGCAACCTTCAACTCCTGGGCTTAAGTGATTCTCTTGCCTCAGCCTCCCAAGTAGCTGGGAATACAGGTGCCTGCCACAGGGCCTAGCTATTTTTGGTTGTAGTTGTCATTGTTGTTTGGCAGGCCTGGGCTGGATTCAAACCCGCCAGCTCTGGTGTATGTGGCTGGCACCTTAGCCGCTTGAACTATAGGCACCAAGCTGGCACAAGAGATTTTCAAAAGAAAAGTTAGAAGGTAACTGCTCAGCCATCTAAATTCTGGAAATTGTGGAAGTGACAGCCTAGCATTTGCCTTGATCATCACTATCCAAACTTATTTAAAAAAAAAAAAAAATACACTGTTCTGAAAGTGGTTCTTTTGCCCATACTTTTTGCTTAATGAGGGTGCCAAGCATGCTGTGCATAGCCATATAGGAGCCCAAGGCAAAAGAAAAAATTAGTAATTCTGATCCAATTTTTATTTAAAATGTTCATATTTCATTCATCATGGGCTTTTTTTAGGTACCAATTTTGATTTTTAAAAAATATTAGATTAAAATGTTGTTTATTTTAATTACTGAGTGTTTGGGTGCCCATTACGTTTCACACCCCACTTGAGTGACTGACTGACTTCAGTCTAATTTTGGCCCTGGGTGGTATCATTTTCTTCTTTAGCTAACCCTGTCTCACCCTGCAAGCCACTAAGCAAGCCATCTAAGTCAAACAGCCTGCTTATTATGCGAACTTGCAGCTTCAAGATAAAGCCCACAGTCACCCTTCCAATCAGTGAACCTTCCTGAGACCTGCTACATAGCTATTCCTGAGTTCTCTCCTCTGTTCCTGGCAAGATTTGGTCTTTGGGAGGAAATAGAGGATGCTGCAAAGTGAGTGCTACCAGTATGATTGGGAAGCCAGATCTTTGCTTATGCATGGTACAAAATGTAAAAGGAATGATATGGTACTGCTAGCTCTACAGCTTTTCTTTCTTTCTTTCTTTTTGAGACAGAGCCTCTCAAGCTGTCGCCCTGGGTTGAGTGTGGTGACATCACAGCTCACAGCAACCTCCAACTCCTGGGCTCAAGCGATTCTCCTGCCTCCGCCTCCCAAGTAGCTGGGACTACAGGCGCCCGCCACAATCCCCCTGCTATTTTTTTGGTTGCAGCCATCACTGTTGTTTGGCAGACCCAGGCTAGATTTGAACCAGCTCAGGTGTATGTGGCTGGTGCCTTAGCCACTTGAGCCACAGGTGCTGGGCCTCTACAGCTTTCCTTACTAAGATAATGGGACATCAACAGAATCAGAAGCATTTCCTCTAAATTCATTTGGTGTTAATTTTTCTGATAAAAACCTTGAGATGAGACAGCACCCATAGCTCAGTGGGTAGGGTGCTGGCCACATACATTGAGTCTGGCGGGTTTGAATCTAGCGCAGCCAGCTAAACAACAATAACAACTGCAACAAAAAATAGCCAGGCATTGTGGTGGGCACCTGTAGTCCCAGCTATTTGGGAGGCTGTGGCAAGAGAATCTCTTAATCTCAAGGATTTGAGGTTGCGGTGAGCTGTGATGCCACAGCACTCTACCAAGAGTGACATGGTGAGACTGTGTCTCAAAAAAAACTCCCCAAAAACCTTGAGATGAGACTCGGCATCCATAGCTCACTGAGTAGAGCTCTAGCCACATGCACCAAGGCTGGCAGGTTTGAGCCTGGCCTGGGCCTGCTAAGCAGCAATGACAACTGCAACCAAAAAATAGCCAGGCATTGTGGTGGGCACCTATAGTCCTAGCTACTTGGGAAACTGAGGCAAAAGAATGGCTTAACCCCAAGAGTTAGAGGTTGCTGTGAGCTGTGATGCCACAGCACTCTAATGAGGGTGACGTAGTGAGACTCTGTCTCAAAAAAAAAACAAAAAACAAAAAACAACTTGAATAGACAATAGTCTCCTCTTATCCATGGTTCTACTTTCTTTCTTTCCTTTTTTTTTTTTTTGCAGTTTTTGGCAGGGACCGGGTTTGAACCTGCCACCCCCAGAATATGGGGCCAGCGCCCTACTCCTTGAGCCTCAGGCACCACCCCATGGTTCTACTTTCTGTGGTCAGTTGCAGTCCAAAAATAGATGAATACAATACGGTAAAGTATTTGGGCTGATCCAAAGGTGATGAGTTAACAGTTGACAAGTCAGTTACAGATTATTCTATTCTTTCCTCCCTTCTCACTACTGTCCTTGATTAGTCTTAAAAAGCTGACATAAAATAAAAAAAGATATGTTGAGAGGCCACATTTGCATAATTTTTATTACAATATATTGTTGGGACTGAAACTGCAAGAGCAGGCAACCTAAGACAGGGGCTATGTTTTTCCGCCATACAAACAACAAAAGAGGGAATTTTGGGGCCCTGCCATGTGCCTGAGGCCTAGTGCAACTTCCCGAGCCTGACTAGAAGTAGATCCATTGAGCTACTTCTGCGTAGCAATGACTCAGCAAGGCCCGGCCTAAAACTGCCTCTACCTAGATACACCCAACGTGGTACCATGCCATTGGCCCAACCCTGTCACGCACCTCATCCCCCACCTTCTTTCCCCGCCCCTTTCCCACGCTCTATATAAGTGGCTGCTTGACGCAATAAAGTTGAGTTCCTGCTTTAAAAAAATAAAAAATAAAAAATAAATAAAAAAAAAAACAAATATTTCAGTCTCGTGAGCTACTGACACTTGGAAAACAAGGAAAATCTTGAAGAGCTTCTGTTTGTGGAGGTGATATATATCAATATTTAACATATGAGAAATTAAAGCCAAAAATTCTAGTAAGAATAATGGGAGAGCTCCTATCCTATTAGTGATGAGAGCAATAAAGCCATCAAATGTGATATAGCTTTTTGAAAACTCCACATAGAACAGAACAACATTAGAAAAAGCTAAAAATATCATAGTATTTTGAAAATAATTTTGAACTCCCAGACTCGCAGGAGACCTCAGCTCTTACTACGAGAACTATTGGACTATAGAAATAGGAGAAAAAACTTGGAGCACAATGAATTGATCAACGTTTCTGGGGGTGTATTGTTTTTCAGGCAAGTAGAGAAAGAGAAAAATTGACAAGGGAAAAAAGGTACAGAGATATTCTACTGAAATGCCTGCAACATGGTAAGCATTTTCTAATTCCATTTAAATCTGGCATTGCTTATGAATGAGTACATTAACTATCATAAAAACTGCAAGATGGCTCAGTTATCTAAAAGTAGAATATCTGATATAATTTGAGACTTGCCTTGAAGTCAATTTTATCTCTTAGAAAGTAGACATAAATACAGGCTTACTCCTGGCTTCATTCTGATAAATAAGGAAAAAAAAAACAAAAAAAACAACTGATGCTTGTTTATGTGTAAGTGATAAAAACCCTCGGAAGACATGAGCTTCTTATATTTGAAATAATAAAGAAAAGAAACTACAGTCAGACAGAAATGTTAGATGAGCAGAGTACAGTATTTCTAAGAATGCAAACCTGGTTTTACTGCTAGAATTTATGAAAGGTGTGAATAATAAGTAAGGGGGGAGTTTTCAAAAATGGAAATGTAATTGTATAGTTAAATATAATGCTACTAACAAAGAAATGGGGTAAATTTTTTCTAAGGATATTTGGCTCACAAGAATTTGCTTATCTCAGAACTGTGAGTAAATTAAATGAAATGAAAAAAGAATGAAGCAAGCAAGCACAGAGGAAAGGAGGGAGGTAAGAAAAAGACAGTAAATGCAGCTACAGGTCAAGGTAGGACTCATTCAGTTTAAAGACGCCAATGAAATTCACAATGTAACTGTGAACTTTAAAATCTGCCTAGTTATATAAGGTTTTCCTTATATAACTATTTTCGGTAATTTTTTTTTTGTCTTTCTAATTTGAGTCAATTCACTTGATCATATTGTGATACACTTCCTGTCAATTATGAGTTCAATATAATTTTTAAGATGAATTGTAACATTTCTGCTTGTACCATTACTGTTAAACCAGATTTATCATTCACCCTCATTCCATTTACTTGTACTCTCTGTGCTATGTCAATGTTCTTTCTATACAATAAAACAATTGTTAAGGAATTAATGATACTTGTTTCCATCACAGACAACTGGTAAAGATGGGCTGATATTTTCATTTTAGTAGATTTACTGATCCAAACAAATCCTTAAAAGGAAAATCTGAGGCAAATCATAGTACAGTTTTATCCTTACTATCAATTTCCATCGGCTATGTTTTTTTCCTTTCTCCCCCTCTGCTTCAGTTCAATAACATTACAGAACACTCTGCTTATCATTTCCTTGTTTCTCTTTATTATTCTGATATAAAAGATTTAACCTAGAAGTCAATTTTTAAGATGTTAGTTGCAATAAGAAGCTGCAAATAACCGGTGGCTGCTCTGATAGCAAAATTTGCAATTGCAAAATTTACAAATGCATCTCACTTTGCAGAAATGCTTAGTTATATTTGAACAAATCATTTTACACAGAACATTCCCTCCCCAATACATGAGTTGTATATATGGGCACTGACCAAAGCATTTGAAAGAGAATATAAAGTGTTTTTATCCATAGATCCCCTGAACATAAAATAGATAATTTAAATAGTATAAGGAGAAGGTGATAGTCACTTATCACCCCTAGGTCTGAAGAAGCAAGAAGAGTTAGAAGTTATTACACTACAGAAGGTGACTTAGAATAGTCTGAAGGTTTGAAGACTGGATTCATGATGTATGGATTTTACTCTGGCTTTAAGAAGGAAATGTACTTGTGCCCACATATGGGGCTAAAGAATGTTTCTCCTTTTATGATCAGTATTTTCCTAATCTAACACATAATCTAAACCTTGAAGTCTTGTAAATATGGTGACCCTACAACTTGGTCTTTCCAAGATAGAGCTGGTTGACCACAGTTAACCCTGAGTAATTGTTATTAGTGTCCCATCTTACTCTCGAATATGTCCCAGTTTGGAAGAAAATTATATGATGATCTCATGAATAAGGAGACTAATGTGGAATGGAACAAATTAAGGGAAAGGTGATGCTCAAGAGAGATTATAGCCAAAACTGCTCCACAGTTAGATTGCCAGGGGACTGTTTTTATGAGGTGGTTAGTGACTATCTTGCTCCCTTTAAAATGTGAGCTTGTGGATAGGAAACTATAATTTGTTTCTCTTCTAAATAGGAAAGCAAAAAAAGGAGAGAGAGAGTACCAAGCAGTGCAAACCTTGTAATAAGTACCAGATTAATGCCATGGAAACACATGGGCTGTGGCATCAGCTGAATGTAGTCTGCCTTTGGACAAGTAACAGCTGTGAGACTTGGGTGGGTTTTAATTACTCTTGCCCTAAGCCCCAGATTCTTCAGCTAAGAAACAGGATGACTACATACACCCACTAGCATTGCGGAGAAGTTTGCATACAATAATTGTGATACACCCAGTTAATGTATGATACAAACTGTTTCTGTGACTACTTGACATACATCAAACACTTCTAATAACTGGTATTTACTATATGCTTCCTGGGGATTTAATTCCTGTTTTAGGATCCTTACATTCACCATGAAAAATCACCTTCAAAAAGTTCATTATCTGTTACTGTGACTTAGAACATTACCGCACATATCTATCTTCACAGGGGCTAGTAATTGGCCAAATTATGATCACAGCTTAGGTTTCTTTAAATCCAAGGTGTTATACATTCTTAATCTCTGACGTTCTTATAACTTAAACTCTGTAAGGAACAGATGTGTTGGTTTTATTCACCACTGTGTTATAAGCATCTAGGATGTTGTATACACGAAAACAAAAACAAATAATCAAAATAACCATATTTGTTATGCATTATTGACAGTAAAATATATAAACAGTATATCCATAAAGGGCAAGAAATTGTAAATTATTTTATCACATTTTTACCTATTGACTTTTTTGGTTTCAAATACATATAAGAGATTTTTAGCTATAGAAAATTTCAGCCAAAACCATATATAGTGGTTTAGAAAGAAGCACCCAAGAGACAACTAAAGAAAGTAACGCCTTCCAAAAACAGACTTTATGGGCTCATCTCAAAAACAAGGCACAGCTTTCACTTATAGCCTAAAAGACACATTTACAAGCATTAGAGGGTAAAACCTTTCCACTGAAGAGATGTCCTACATCTAAACGACTTTCATCATTTCTCCTTGGGTATAGGCAACTTTTCAAAGTTTAAAATGCTGGTAATACTAACAAAGCAAGGGAAAAGGCAGTGATAAATATGCTCAAGTGTAAATATATCTGAAAAAGAAGAAAATGTTCCAGGAAGAGGCTAAGGAATGGTCCCTGACAGAATCTCTTTCTTCTAATCTGTGCTCACCCTTGCATGCTAAACACCGTGTTCAATAAAGGACACAAGTTTGGACTCACTAAGAGAGAGACCTTCTTTATTATTCTCAATGTATTCTATAACACTGTAGCAGAGAAGACTCAATTGTGTGGCCTGCCCTTGAGCCCCAATTCATCCTATCTTAGCCGTGGAGCTGGGGGAGGGTTTTGGGGGAGGGTGCTGTTTAATGTTGCTGTAACTGTAATTTTCCTGTAGATAAAACTTAATTTAGAGCATTTCAATGTGTCACATCTTAAATATTTCATTGAAGCACAACATTCATGGGACTATCATCTGTTTTCTTTTTATTTCAGTACAAAGTACTAGAAACCTAATTTTAATTAGTCATCACTAATTTTTAACATGAAAACTTAATGTATCAAGCATTTAACACGAAGAACTGTAATCCATTGGTTTTGGTGTTCCTGAGATCTCTGAGTATTTAAAATAAAGCAGAATAGCATTTTAACCACTGAAACAAAGAATCCCTCAGATGGCTCACTTAACGTTTTAAAATGACATCTACTTAATAAAACTTTAAGCAGTTTGTATTTTAGTATTTTAAACATTGTTAAAAAAAATATAAAGTCAGGTTCACTAGAACACAGTGAATTATGTAGTTGAGACAGGCAATTTAGGTATTAAACAGAGTTCAAAGGAAAATATTCTGAATTGAAACCAATTTTTTATTGGCAGGTGTCACTTTTAAAGGGTAGAAAGCAGCAAAATATTGGGGTATGACTAGTTGGGGATTGTCCACGGTCATTATTTTATTGACAGGAACTACAGAAATTAATATGTTGGCAAAGGTAATATGAAAAAAGTTTGTTTTTTGTTTAAATTTTCCGCGATATGTATATATGCATACACACACACGGGTAAATACATAAGATTGAATAATGGATATTCATGGAAATGTAAAACTAACTATGACTTTTGGTTTTAATTTGATTTACTTTCAATAATAGTGGAATCCAGCATAAGTATTTGGATAGCCCCTTGTGACTATTTAAATGCTTTGAGTCGTAAAAAACCAAACACAGATGCATGTATTTCTCTTCTTCCTCTCCCTCCCTGCTTCCCCCAACTCCCCCCCTCTCTCTTCCTGTTCTTCTCTTTCTTCCTTTTCCTTTTCAAATAGTAATTATGAAGGTCATGCACACTAAATCATTAAATAGGCTTAAGTTAAAAAGCATTAAGCAATAAACATTTTTCTGCTTTAAAATTCTATTTCCGTTTTCAGTGGAAAAATTTTAGCCCTTAAGGTTTTTCTGGGGAGAAAAATGTACTTACATATAAGAACGAAAATCTTCCTACTTCAAAGGTTATAGGAATGTATTTAAAAGATTGTGTGAAGTAAAGCAGACATATATAAATTCTTCCCACGTAGGGATTAGGCAATATAATTCCGAAAGACAGAAAAGAATGGATTGGGAGGGGAGCAAGAGAGAGAGAGAGAAAGAGAGAGAGGACGAGATTAGAATGAGGATGAGGGTGTGTGGACTGGATTGGGTAGAAACAGCCAGATTTAATGCGTGAATACCACACAGACTGTGTTAAATGAAGAAAAGGAGTCAGGAGCCCAAGGAAATATTCATAAATATGAGAAAATAAATTCAGGGCATAAGGTAAAATAATTTATATTTCAATGCTAAACATCTTTCACGCGTTTTCATCCTATACATCCCATGGTCATTCAAAACATGATGTAAGTATCTGCTACGTTTCAAAATCTAGTTTTAGATTTTACTTTGCTATTGCTCTAATGGTTCTCACTTTTTTTTTTTTTTAATTAAAGTATATTTCACCACAGAAAACTACAAACTCTGTATTTCCAGGAATTCTCTTTTACAGTTTGGCAGGAACATTATAAAGTTTTTAATATTTCTACATCTGAACATCATCACATATGCTCTGGATTCACAATATTTATTTCACCTTAGATGTTCCCGTAGTTAGCCTCCAGCACCCAAACTAGATTTCTCTAACATATATATCCCTAAAATTGAAATCCCCTGGATTAAGAAATCTAGTTATGGTAATAACATGTAAGTCTAGATGTAGGCTCCCTTATGATCCCTATTTGCAAGATCATCCTATTTTTTAATTGTTGAATCATGAATTCGCGATGAGAAGCAGAGCATGATTGTGGCAATGGTGCTCCCAAGTGCAGCATTTAGCAGAGTCGGTGCCTAATAAGTCCGGCCGATTGGTCTGAGTACATCCCGTCCCTCCCCAAATCCCTAGTAGACACATATGCCCACTCCCTATTCTGAAAAGTTAAACCTAGCGATTCTATTTTAAGGTTCCCAATAGTCACCTAACAGCAGTGAAAGCAGCAGCAGGAAAGAATGAGC
Organism: Loris lydekkerianus; assembly: GCA_963574355.1. Taxonomy (NCBI): domain Eukaryota; kingdom Metazoa; phylum Chordata; class Mammalia; order Primates; family Lorisidae; genus Loris; species Loris lydekkerianus. The sequence goes on from CAUYPK010010749.1 coordinate 15,012, forward strand.
TTTGTCTGCCTTTCCCTCTCCTGAGCAGATGGTTGGCTCAAACTCACTTCACATGGGAAATCAATTTTAGATTTTTAACTTGGATACCGAGTGATAAACTATAACTTCCAAGGAAGAGAAAAGTAGCTTTTGTGTTTCTATATTATCTATAATGATAAATAGAAATATGAGAAATAGAAGCATATTTCTGAAGTTTTTATTCTGAAGGAAAAAAAAAAAAGTTCAACAGCAATTTTTGAATAACATAGTTAGGAGGGTTTCAGTGTAGAAATGTGATTCAGCCCATAGGATTAGCATCCTAGTATTATTTTACAGTGGTCAGGCCTGTAGCATGTTCTGTTTTTAAATGGTCTAGAATTGCAAATTATATTCATAAACAACTAATGAACAATTAGGTGTAATCGCACAAGTAAGGCCAAACATTTCTGAGTGGACACTGGAAAGTAGAGATGGTTCCAATGTCACTTTCTGGTTACTTTCATTAGTTAGTTATGTTCTTTTTTTTTTTTTATTGTTAACTCATAGCTGTGTACATTAGTGCAATCAAGGGGTACAATGTGCTGTCTATGTTGAACAGTTTGATGAGAATATTTCAGATTGTATATGAAACCAGAATATTTCAGATTGTATATGAAAACATTGTACCCCTTGAGTTATGTTCATTTTTTAGGGCCAGATGTTACTTTTCAAATGGATGATTTCTTATGTTCCAGAAAATGGAAGACGAGCATGTTTGGAAACTCTCCAGCCCCTGCAGTCTTCGCTAAACCTCTCCCTGAGAAGGTGAGCTCCTGCAGGACAGAAAGGTCGCTGCTCAGTGTGAGGTTGGAAGGAATGAAGTGAGAAGCTGCACATCATTCCCTGAATTAGGGGCCTTGGGAAGAGATTTTGAATTGGAGTCATATTCTTTTTGGCCCACAAGTTTGGTGTGAGCCACTCTAACAGAAGATAAAAACGCTGATTAGTTTCCTAGGAAAGATGAAAGATTATATGTCATTTTTTCACTGTTTCTATTACAGAAGATCTGGAAAAATGCTGATTAAGAAATGGACTGTGCCAATGATAGGATGACTTGAACTTAGAATTTCTAAAGAACAATGAAATATCTAACTTGGTGACAGAATTCTCCAAATAAATTCAACTCTTCCTTCTGTTATATCTTATAATGGTAATAAATATTTGAAGAAACAATTATCGTAAGTATTATATTTTACTTTATTTCCTATTTTGGTTTTACCCTTTAAATGTGTGAATCATAGCTTTTTCTTATATGACGATATTCTCATGACTGGGAAAGTGTTTATACTTCTCAGTGACTGCACAGTTCTACATAAACACTGATGGGGCTACTATCGGTGGACCCTTTCTTTAAGTGGGATGAATTGAATAATCACTTTTTGGGATAGTAACTTAAAAACATCTTTGAGGTTTTATCTTTGCATTAAATGTTATAGAAGATTTTCTGAGGCTATAATAATTTTGAAGACGTTGAAGAATCATAATTTTGAAGACATTTGCAATTGATTAGTAAAGAGGGATAGATAGATAGGTGGACAGATTATCTTAAAATAAACCATGTTGGAGGCAGTAGGAAAAATTCAATATGTCACGTGTCAAAAATGGATTTCTCTTCTGAAATGTTTATAACTTTTACCATGTAAATTCAACCCTCCCTGACGGGTTTTATTTCAGTATTCATCTAGACAGCTACTTATGAATGTGCAATGGATACCAAAGTGCAACATTAGTCACAAGAATGGGGGCTACTCCTACAGAAACAGAAATAACAAAAATACCATTCTGCAAACTATTTTCAAGCAGTTACTTCTCCCTTAAAAACTACAAACAAATTCCATCACCCTCATAGGAACTATAAGAATATATATCAAAAAATTCTCAGCGATTGAACTTTTCCTGGGAGAACATACATATAGACCTGTCAAGTCCAGTCTGACAACAGATATTAATGTTCAGGACTCTGTGAAAGTTACACACAAAACTCAGAGTTGTAATATATTAAGAGAGACATCACTAATAGACCATTTCCTTCCTATAAATGTAAGCCAGACAAGGATGGAAGAATTTTTCTGTAATGGACCATTCCTTCAAAAGAATATTTTATTATTTCTACTGTTATTCCATTTGTCATAGTATCCTTACAGCCACTCTTTATTTATATATAAATTAAATAATATCTTCTTTAATTTTGAATTTTTTTTTTTCCCTTCAGCAGAGATAGATGGGATTTCAGATACAGTCACATAATTGAAGCATGATATTAAGTTACATTCTTTTTTCCTCAGGTTAACAATCTGTCCAGACCAATCCTAGTGTCCAAAAACTTGTATTTGCTTTCAGAATTTTAGTTGATTTCCTTTGGCCCCTGCCCAATTTTTGTTCTTCTGTTAATTGAGTAAAAATAATCTGGCATGACAGTGAATGGTTTGGGGGCTGGATGTGGAAAATTGCCCTAGATATCAAAAATATTTTATTGGGAAAATTGGAAGCACTGCTTGAGCTAAACAAACACACACAGGGAATATATTCATTATTTGCTGCACCTATGCACAAAAGGATATTTTTCAACAGGGTCTGCAGAGATTTGGATTAACAAGCCTTGTTACTGTTAACAAGCATTGTGTGCCTAATTCCAAGAACACTGTTCTGCAAGTTGAAACCCAGACACATGACTTACACTGTCACAAGACAAGAAATCGCAAAAGGAAAAAAATCCAAGTGCTCCTAATGCATTCCTCCTCTTTCCGCAACTTACTATCTTTCCACATGTCCATTATACTTATGTACTTATGAATGTTGGGATATAGTTTTTTGATATCTAAAAACTTAAATTATGCTTACACTGTAAAATGAAATCATTTGCAGTTTTTACAGCTTTATAACTATTAAGTTGCACATTTCTCTATGAATCTCCATACACTTGTATATCAAACTTCAATGGATAAACAACTGAAAACATATACATATCCCTTTTATCTGATTTGCATTTTATTTTTTTATTTTTTAGAGACAGAATCTCACTTTATCACCCTGGGTAAAGTGCTGTGGTGTCACAGCTCACAGCAGCCTCCAACTTCTGGGCTCCAGCGATTCTCCTGTCTCGGCCTCCTGAGTAGCTGGGACTACAGGCACCTGCCACAACATCCAGCTACTTTTTGTTGCAGTTTGGCCAGGGACAAGTTTGAACCCGCCAACCTTGTATATGGGGCTGGCACCCTACCTACTGAGCCACAGGTGCCACCCCTTGCATATCCCTTTTAGATTAAATTGTCAATTCTAAGAATTCTGAGATTTTAGAGTGATTTTTTTTTTTTTTTGGAAATCTTTGTTAAGATTGAGCTACACTAAATTAAGGGGGGGAAAAGTAATTTGTATATCTATACTGATGACTGATGACTGATCTGTGAGGTGAGGCAGACTACCAAAATACAAATGGGCCTCTGAACAAAGAAGGTTAGAAAAACTCTTATAGATATTGGCCTTGGCAAAGAACATATGAAGAGCCCAAAGGCACCGCAACAACAAAAATAAATAAATGAGCCCTGATTAAACTGAAAAGCTTCTGTATAGTCAAGAAAACAATCAATAGAGCAGCAAATAGGCAACCTACATTTCTAGAATGAGAAAAAAATATTTGTATGCTATACAGCCAATATACGGTTAATAACCAGAAGCTACAAAGAACTCAAACAAATCAGCAAGAAAACATCAAACAAAACTGTTCACAAGTGGGCAAAAGACATGAACATAAGCTTTTCAAAAGAAGATAGAATAATGGTCCAAAAAAAAAAAAAAAAATCAAAAAAGTGCCCGTCTACTCAACAAATGGATAAATATATTACAGTATATGTATACTATGAAATACTATTTAGCCATAAAGAAAGGTGGAGACTTTACATCTTTTGTATTTACCTGAATGGATTTAGACAACATCTTCCTAAGTACCATAAGAATTGAAAAGCAAGCATCTAATGTGTTCAATACTAGTATGAAATTTAGGAGATGAACTACTCTACATCTAAACAAGAAAGAAAAAAGACACAAATTCACAATAAAGGAAGAGAAGGGAGCAGGGTGGGGTCTGGTAAGCTCTCACCTTTCAGGCACAATGTAAGGGTATATGGCAGACCTCTTAGATGAAGGGCTCAGATGAAACTTGGACTTTTACCTAAAAACACAGTGTAACCTAATCATATATACCCATAGATTAATCTGAAATAAAAAATGCTCAGCATGTCTGATCATCAGAGAATTGCCTATCCAAACCACAACATGATGCCACACAACTCCAGCCAGAATGGCTTTCATCCACATGTCCCAAAACAACAGGTGCTGGTGTGGATACAGAGAAAAGGAGCATTTACACCATTGGTGGGACTACACACTAGTACAACCACTACAGAAAGTCATATGGGGATACTTCAAGAACTAAGAGTAGACCTACCATTTGACCCAGAAAACTCACCACGTGGTATTAACCCAAAGGAAAAGAAAAAAAAAAAAGACATTTAAAAGGCACTTGCACTGAAATATTTATGAAAATACAATTCACAATGGCAAAGATGTGAAAACAGCCCAGGTGCCCATGAATACATGAGTGGATTAACAAAATGTGCACTAAGGAGTACTATGTAGCCATAAAAAGATGATTAATAACTCTCGTTAACATCCTGAATGGAACTGGAGAACATTCTTCTAAATGAATTATCACAAAAAATAGAAAAATAAACACCACATGTACTCACTGGGACAAATTGATCACCACCTCAATGCACATATGGTGGTATAACTTGGCAGAAACCAAGCAGGTAGGAGTGGGGAGGTGGGGATGGGCCAAGTCACACCCAACGGGTACAATACATGCTATCTGGGTGATGGGTACACTTCCATATTTGACTAAAACTGCACAAAAGTAAGTTATGTAACCAAAATGTTAGTATCCCTGTCATATTCTGAAATAAAAGATAAATAAATAAACAGTATGATCAAAGTATCTCCTGATGAAACATTACATCCTGTGTGTCAGATTATAAACTGGTTCTTTTACTATGTAATCTCAAATATGCTTTTTTTTTCTTTTTTATATAAAATACTTGTGTAGAATAGGTAGAAAATGGGCCTTTTCTCTTTCAAATACTCCCAAATTCAATGAAAAAAGTCACATTTCTACCTTGAAAGATTAAAAGAAGAGTACACTAAAAAAAAATCAAAGAGTAGACATGTATTTTATGTAGTTCATTCGTTTTCATCTCTCTCCTAACACTTTAAATTTCACTCTGCAATTTGGAACCGATTTGATCAACTTGCTTTCATGTGTCAGTGTTTTTCAACTGCAATGAAAATAAACAAATGGGTTTCGTTTTCTACAAAACTGTGGGGAAGCTGACTTAACTACAAAAGTTATTTACTTTGGCATATGTCACACTATACAGCGCTTACAGAAGAAAACAGTGTCTGATTATCCAAAGTGTACGTGAAACTATTGAGCTGGCCTCAGGTTCCTCACACTAATAAACTGTCTTTCAGAGAGAAAGGATATTAGTGCCCCACAATGTCATCCTTTCTTTTTAGAGAACATTTGGAATGACAAAAGCTTCCAGGAGTATGGATTACTTTATGATTGATCCTCATTCTAAGATAGTTCTTCAGTTAATTTTTTGGAAACATATAAACATGCTTCCTTTGTGTAATCTAGCTCTGTACATCCAATAAAATTAGCTAATGAAGTCAAGGAGTTAAACAAATTTAAAGGCTTAGACCTGGATGTTTTATTATTTATTTTTATTTTTATTTTTTGGATGCTACTAAATACTGCTGAAAATGCAGAACATATGTTATTTCTGAGAGACCAGACTGTCCCATGTGATCAAATTGCTAGTAATGTTCTTCTCACTATAACTTGTTGTCATCTTTGGAGGTCTAATATTTCAACATGAAAACTATTATTTTGGCCCCCAGAAAACAAAACATGTTTGAATTTTAAGGCTTAAAAACCTCATGGATGAATGAACAAAGCCAAATGCAGATCTGTCTTCCTTTATCAATAAATAGACTCATAAAAATAGACAAAAGATGGCATCTGAGACCATAAAAACAATGTACTATGGAAAGAATTAGCACTGTACAGAGGAAGAAGCTCACAGATAAAAACCTTGATTCTAACAAGAGAAATTGATGAGGTAGGGTGGAGCCTAATAGAATACCAGGATTAAATTTTTTAAATAGGCAAGATAAATAAATTTTAAATATCAATTTTAAGTAGAATTGGCATTCAGGTGAAAGCAATCTTTAAATATTAAAACACATCCAGTCACCTTCCATTTTCATCACCTTCTACCTTTTATCCCTCTAAAACCATCACTGTGTTTTCTCATTTAAAGAAAAATAGCTGGGCTATTAACTAAAAGCCCAAGAGAGTATCATGAAAACAGTGTCTGCCAAAATTCCACCACCTCAAATCCTTCTGTTCCAGAAAACATTTCAGATTCATTGACCACCTATGCTATACCTCCATACTTCCAATCTTGATCACATTTTGATAAATGCCATTTCTTCATGGGTAAAATCTATCACATGTTGATTCCTACCATCCACAAATAAATTCTGCTATAATTGGCTAGGTAGTGTCCAAACAATGTGCAACAACGGTCAAAATTGTCTTGGAAAAGAACACTCTACCTTTTGCATGGAGAGTGCTGCCTTATAATTCTTCATCCATCTCTGTCTTTCTTAGAGACCACGTCTCATGTTTCCATACTTTATTCAACTTGGATGAATAAAAGACACGTTATCTCAAAAGCAGATAGATACAAATGTTAAGATAATAAAATAGAGACTTGCAAAGTAAGTGTAATAAAACACTGAAATAGGTAAAATGAAGAGAAGTGAAAGAAATATCACTCCATTACCTCACCACATGCATGTAAAAGGCAAATAACGTAAAAGTAGGATAAATAAAAGTCTGTTATCTTAATATGCAGGACAGTTTGTAAATTAATTTATATGAGATCACAAAGTACTTCTGAGTTAAAAAAAAAAAAAAAAAGAAAGAAAGAAAGAAAAGAAAAGAAAAGATTTAGTGTCTCAGCCCACCAGAACATTTTCTGATTACTTTCAGGAATTTTTATTAGATTCCCTTTAAATCTCAGGCTACAGTAAAAATGTTAACAGATGTGAAGACAGAGGAATGCCTCATTACTAAGTTCTAAGTGTTGTTGCTTCAGTGAATTCCAAGCTGTTGTAAAAGATATTTCTATTAGGGAGGATGAGAAAGAGGGGATTTTTATTGTTTTGTTTTTCTGGGCACTCTAAAAAACATATAACCTGAGTATTCTAAAAGTATCTTCACTTTTGATAGTAGGAGTCAGAGTTATAAGAAAATAACATCTGGAGCTTGTTGGTAGTTCATATACCCCAGGAAGAGAGTGTATATTACTAGGCCAAGGAGGGAAATGTGTGAGAAAAGAAAAAACAAACAAAAAATACTTCAAAAAATAAAGCCTATTGTATCTGCAAATAAAATTGCAACACCTGCTTTTTTCTGTTTTCCATTTGCCTGGAATATAGATGACCATCCCTTCACCTGAGTCTATATTTATCTTTTAAGGTAAGATGAGATTCTTGTATGCAGCAGATATTTGGTCTGAGTTTTTGTATCCAGTCAACCAGCCTGTTCCTCTTTAGAGGACAATTTAATCCATTCACATAATTGAGAATACTGATAGGCCTGGTATAATTTTGGGTATCGAGTTTTTCGAAAGACCAGTGGACATTTTTAATCCTTTCACCACTGTGGAATTTGGAATTTGATCAAAAGTTTCATAGTGAGTTTACTTTTGTGGTGGAGAGTTGTGCTGGCCATTATGAAGAATAGGTCTGAGAATGGAAAGGTGTTTGGAGAATACTTAGAGATCTAAAAATAGATCTACTATTTGATCCTATAATTCCTCTACTAGGTATATATTCAGAAGACCAAAAATTGCACTATTTATATAGTGCAAATATAGTGCAAGTATAAAAGATATTTGTACCAGAATGTTTATTGCAGCCCAATTCATAATTGCTAAGTCATGGAAAAAACCCAAGTGCCCATTGACTCATGAATGGATTAATAAATTGTGGGATTTGTACACCATGGAATATTATGCAGCCATAAAGAAAGATGGAGACTATACCTCCTTCATGTTTACATGGATGGAGCTGGAAAGTATTCTTCCAGCAAGGTATCCAAAGAATGGAAGAAAAAGTATCCAATGTACTCAGCCCTAATATGAAACTAATTTATAGCTTTCATATGAACTCTATAACCCAATCTCAGTACCACAACATGGGGAAGGGGGCAAGGGAGGCAAAGGGAGGTGAAGGTAGGGTGGAGGGAGGATGATTGGTGGGTGTACACCTAGGGTGCATCTTGGAAGAGTGCAGGTAAAGTTTACTAAGTGTAGAGTATAAGGGTTTAAACACAATAATTAAGAAAATGCCATGAAGGCTATGTTAACCAGTTCGGTGAAAATATTTCAGACTGTTTATGGAACTGGCACATTGTACCTCATGATTGCATTATTGTACACAGCTATTATTTAATAAAAAAAGAATAAGTTAAAAATAATAATTAAATAAAACACAAAAATTCTTAGATATTCTACTTTGAATCATGTCTAAGATCACAGAATCTATAAAATGAGCAGATGTAGATGTAATGTTATCCCCATTTTCTTCTAAATAACCAATTTAATAATTTATAAAATTTCAAAATTAGAATAATTCATGTGCCCTAAGACAGGATATAATTTTCAGAAATAAAACTTATAGTGCACATTGTCCTGAATCTGTATTACTCATATCTGTAATAAAACTGTAATTATAGACTGGCTAGTCTAACAAGCAGGGCTTTGCAGCGGGAAATTATCATGAGGCGTCATTTATTCTGGGTTTAGGCATATAGGAAATTTAACAGCAATTTGGCCTGGAAGGCAGAGTCATTCGCAAAGTTGTAGAGTTCCCACTAAGAATGTTATCTGTAGCAATATGTGATAGGCTGGCTTCCACTGTGCTTTGATCAGAGACCATTGAGATGAGTATGCTCTGCTCTAAGTGGCAAAGGGAGATAAAAACTCAGAATAGTTACCAGGAGACACATTCTGAGAAAACATCCTGAATGATTTCAGAACTTAGACCAGCATCTCGAAGAACATGTGCACACAAGGAAAATAAATGCCCTCAACTGTGTTAAATGTTATGACGTCAGGAAATATGAGACATTTTCTGCATGACTCTGAATAGGATAAATGGATGATGGTGATAGAGATATTTTTTTTCAATATTTGAAGAAAGAAAGCCTTTAATCTGAGCAAGTCTAAGGAAAAATAAATCTTCAAGCAGCATCAACTCCTTTCTTTTCAGTTACTCAAATACATGTAGAGGACCATTTGGGAGAAATATGGAAAGGATGTAAGTATCAGGTTGTCTGAGTGAGTGCTCTTCTTTAATGCTGAGACTTCAACAACTATATGGGAGGGGGGAAGAAGATGCAAATTTAAGATAAATTAAGTGAGAGTCTATATAGATAGTGAAAACCCTGCATATTTCCCAAAATGCTTAGAAGTGTTCATAATCATCCTTGACACAGTTTGATAACCACATTCCTCATACAGTGATCAAAAATTTACAGTACTAAACAAACAACAACGAAAGCAAGAGGAGAAAGAAAAATGGCATCCGAGAGTATTAGGTTTATCAATTTATATACTTTCCATTTGAGTGAAAATCTATGTGATTCTAGTTAAAAGACACAGGGATAGATCTATATTCAATCTTCTGGATGAGTTAGGTACCAGAAATTGCAACAGTCATTCCTTAATTGCTTATGTTATTTTGAAAACTAAAGGAATTGCTACTTGAAATACTTGAAACTTCACTGGTGATACTTGGAATTGTAACTAAAACAACACATGCAACACATTCTTACTGAAGAATTTATTACCCGGATGGTCAAACCATAGAAACAGAATGATAATATTTTACCTTACATCAACCCTTTTGCATAACAAGTAAAAATTGAAATCTAAAGTTTTATTATGGTTATCATTTTATGACACTTTCTATTAGACACAAAAGAATGATGACTATTGCAATATGTATGTTGTTTGAATATATTCCACTATGAAAGGGATAACATTTGATCTCTCTTCCTGTCTAAAGAGCTTTGTGAAAGACATCAGAGATAAAGACTGTTAAGCTTTGGCGACTTTGATCACAGTTAACGTTCTAATTCTAATGGCTTCTGAAGTTATAACATTTAAGATAGGAGCAGATATAAAATTTAGAATGAACTAGTTATTGTCTATCATACTGAGTGTATAACTCGGTTTCCCATTAGCATGCCGGTAATGTAAGTGAATACAACCGAAACATAGCCAATACATTGTGGGTTTACTTTTTCACTTTTCAGTCTCATCAGTGACCAAATGTCTTTATTTTTGGTGTGTGTGTGTGTGTTTGTGTGTGTGTGTGGGGTAATCAAGCTCAATGTCAATAGAAGTTACTCTACTTCCAGAAAATAGAGAAACAAAATCCTGTGGCTGTGTCTTGGTTCTAGTGGAGTTGTCTCACGAAATTCTCCAAAATTGTAAACTACATCTTAGGAATAAAGGAGGGGAGCAGGTGGATATGTGCTCAGATCACCCAAACAGAGCAGGATCATCCATCACAGCATTTTATGTTGTATATGTACTGACCAAGTTATTGGGGGTGGGGTGTAGTTTTTATATGACAGTGTTTTGGTTAGAATGACTAGTTCTTATCATAAATTAGATGAATTTGAACATCTGTAGATGGCTTTCCAAAGGCGGGGGAGAACAGTCCTAAGAAAAGTAGGGTAAGTGTTCTATCACACTTAAGTACTTAGCTCATGAAAAATTCTAATCTCTACAGAATCTCATCACCAACAAGGGATGAAGACATCCAACTGAAATGTAATTAATGAAAGGTAAGTTGTAGTCTAATAAATCATAACCTCTATCCTGATGCAATACTGTAATGGTAGAAGCTGATAGACACTGATAACCTTGATGGAAAGAGGAGAGGTAGGAATATACTTTTTCAGTTTATACAAAGTACAGATGAAGGGGGATAATAAAATTGGTCAAATGGACACATTAGCCTATTCAGTGGAGAATTATTTTTTTTATTTCTATTGAATTCATCACATAAATGAAAAGGGAAAAGTGGTCACTATAACAACCAGATGATTAGGACTAATGAATGTCAATGAAACCTAATGAGAGCGCTGGACCCCACAATTGTAATTACCTTTTTCTTCTCACAAAGAATACATAAAGGATATGTTCCAATTTAAAACCATACCTAAAGAGAGAACCTCCACTGAAGTGGTTAGTGGTCTTAAATATCATTCAATTTTTTGTTGTCTCTATTTTATTACAATATTTTCATTTCCAGACATTATTTACACTTAATGCAAATTTAAGTTTTCTTTGATTCTGCTTCTAAGCCCAAGGAAAACCGTCCTATCTAATGTTAGAAATTCATGCACAAAAGTCTTATTATTCATGCAACATATGTGTAAACTCATACATTTTTAAAAAGTTACTTGGAAATTCATGGTCCCAACTTAAGAAAAGATCTTTAATTAATTGCATCTAATGTATCTGGCATTTTTAAAGGCCAAAACCCTGCTAAGTAGTTTTCTGCATTATTTTCTATCATCTTAGAAAACATTTACCACATGTCTTAGAAATAGAAGTAAAGTATGTATTTCATTATTAATTGCCATTTTAATATTTATTACAATAAATATCGATACTCTTTTTTGTGTAATAAATGTACAAGTAGACTTCCATATTAAGAACAATTCATGAGCATGTTTTATAATTAGAATATGTTGTCATTGTATCTTGTATTAAGAATAATTGCTGCCTAGTTCATGTGAAAAATTCTGATTGTGTATATTGAGTTTGAAATCAGAAAAATGTGCTGTCATTTTATGACATATTAACACATGACAAAACAACAGAGGCAGGAGATTTAAGCTACAATGTCAAGATCAGAAAATTTGACAGTTGCTTTAAAAAGACTAATAAAATATTTTCTATACAAACAAAATATTAAAAACTCTCAACATACTATTTTTTTAAATATATTTTATATAAAAATAGAAGTGATCATGTTAATGTAGGTCCTGAGGAATAAACCTGCTAGCTATTTCTGATTATAAAGCTGAATTACTATCATAATGGTTAAATCCTAATTATATGATTCTTTATTACCTACAAGACTTCTTGACTGCAAATTCATTAACAAAATGAGCAGAAAAATATTTAGTCTCTTGACTTATTGATATAATGTTTCTACATTTTCTTTTACAGTTTGCATTTATTCTTCCATAAATACATATCCCTTCAAATCCATTTATAACAACAGCTCACCTATAGGAAACTAAGAGTTCACTGATTTACATGGACACATGTTTTTCATTAGTTAAAAAATAAAAGTTTGCTCTTACCACAGTTGAATATTGAAAATCAGGGACCCAGGAGAAAAATCTGGGCAGTTGTCCCTTTCTATTTGAGTTGTTTCCTTGCCAGATTGCATCCTTTATTTAATACATAATTTTTGCGATAAAAACTATAATTTTTTTTTACTCTCTGCTCACATTTTCCTCTAACGTGTGCTTAATCAAGAACTAAAATAGAATAAAGAATTCTTGTGAAGAATCCCCAGGTAGTTGCATCAATCATGTTTTGGGGTCTTTGCATCAGGCCTTTGATCTTATTCATCCCAAATCCCAGTCAATCATTTAGTCAGTCTTAACATTCTCTCAGTAAATATTTCATGCTGATAATTATAAAGAAATCAACTGAGCTCAAGCAAAATATCAACAGTTATAAATAATAACAACCAGAAAATTTGCATTATGTATTTTTAAGGTAATCAAATACTATGCAATTTGCAAACTAAATCTCTGATTTTTTTTTCTCTTTTTGATTAAAAAAAAATATGTTATTTAAATAAACCAGATGTGGCTATGAATAGTAGCACTTTGGACAACAATAGAGTATAGCTGTGGTATTTTAAAAAAAGGCCTCTTTATCTATAAATCAGGGAAATTAGTATCTACAATTGAGTTTCTAAAAGGCTCGATTGAGACAAGAGTGTGTGCATACATACATGTATGTGTGTGTGTGTGTATTTCTCAACTGGGTAAGTGTTGATTGGTTTAATGCATGGGATATTTAGAATTAGTAAGTTTAAGTCACTTCCAAATATTCTTCTTCACTTTTTATAAATGTGATTATTAAATTCAGCTATTGTTATGTATTTATTTAAATTAATAAAAAGGAGCATTAGCTCAATCCTATTATCAAAATATATTAAACCATTTAAAAATAATGTGCTCTTTCTTTTAACAGAGCACATTGTTAAAAGAAATAATGTAATGTTTGACCAAGAAATAAAACAAAACTTTTCTTATAAGTTCAACTTCAACTACAAGAAAAATTTTATTCCTAATTGCAATGGACTTGATGACTAGCACTGAAATTCATAGAAATGCAGGGCCATTGCCATTATTCCAAAGGCAAACAAACTTTTAAAAAGGCAATTTTTAATCATTTTTTAATAGTAGTAACAGACATTCACAAGCTGGAAAAGATTTGAAGCACATACGTGAGTGAATTGTGCTAAATTATGGACTTATTCTTTTAGTTTCCACCCCCACTTTTGAAATGTGTTTTTAAGCCTGGGTTTGTATGTCTACTGAATTTATCCAGTCTCATAAGTCAAACATTCATACGAGGTAAAGTTGAATAAAGTATAGTATTTGCTTCTACAAACAAATCAAAACAAGGGACAAATTGATACTATGGGAATATACACACATATATACACATAAAGCATCAAAAATAGGTTTAATAAAGAAAATGTGTCACCATTTCGTATAAAATAATGCTACCTAGAAATACTGTCAAATTTTATTTTCCTTAAAAATATTTTAAAAGCATATGGAAATAGATGTATTTTCCTATCCTGCTCCCTACTGTACACAAGCATCCATCAGCTGGCTACTTTCAATGAAGAAAGAAGCTGAGTTGACAATACTTAATAGAAAACATGAAGGGTAAATCTTAATGGAAAGAGAACGTCATCTGACCAGGAGTCTTTTATCCCAGTGGTGCAGTTGTTACTTTGACATTGACATTTACATGAGTTATAAACTGAAAAAGAATTTCCATAAAAACAGTTAGCAGGATTTGTTAAGTAAAACAGGTCCTTTTACTTCTAC